>PVJA010003468.1:0-61342 GCA_004027025.1 Myocastor coypus | reverse complement strand
GACAGTCCATATCTCAACCACTTGTCATCTGCCAAGAATAATGCCTCCACCTAGGCAGCTGGCTGACACAGCTGACAGCACTGGAGGACATCTGCCGTATGGAACTTCATTCCCCATAAAACTGTCTGTACACTGTTCACGGTTTCTGTGTTGTACTCACCTACCTACTTTGCACATGGGACTAGAGAAGCCGAAATAACTCAACAAGACATGTAACAAATTCTAGTTGCTTCCTAGAACCATCTTAAGATGACCTGTGGAAATATTAAAGGTTTATGAAATTTTCACATTGTTCTCACATTCTTTGCTTTAAAAATATTACAAATGCCTCTCTAGAATTCTAGTAGAAGCAAAGTAAGCCTGAGACCTCCTTCTAGAAAATTCTAGAAGCAACCTGATATCTCAATAGTCAGCATTAAAGTAACAGATCTTACTTTACTTCTAGTGATAATAAAAATAATTGATATCACAGGATGGAAGTTTATACAAAGAAATTCATTAGAACTTCTTTAACCTAACTAATAAACGCTTCTGCAATGGAAAGGCAATAATTGCAGTGATTCATCTTTTATGCTATAAGTTTAAACTTGAAAAACATTTTAATTAAATGACAGTTAATCTCTTTTTTGTCTGCAGTTGCCATAGGGTAATTTCAATAAAGACTGACATGTATTTATTGGAAGTGTTGGATTTATCTAATCAGATCATCAATCTGCTCATTCAGGTGTTTGATTCTTCAACAAAAATGCTATTTTAAAATATTATACACTAGTTAGATATTTCATATTTTTGCATTAACTTTAAAGCCAAAACTTCATTGGAAAAGAGGTATTTTAAAGGTAGTTTCATTAGATTAGCTGTCTTTAAATATTGAAGATTGCATTGATAACACAAGTTAGAGTTTGAAAGCCACTCAAGTCTTTGACTATTCCCCAGATAGCTCAGAATCCTGCAAAGAAGTTAACTTTTAGAAACTTGGGCTTGAACAAGTCAGGTAAGCTCCTCTTTACTGGGACTTACAAGAAGTTTAAGCTTTGGTCCAAAAAGCAACAGAAAGTAGATGTGTGCATCAAATGTGACTGTGTCACAACCTAAACACAAGTCATCAGAAGATGAGAGTAAGACATTGGCTGCAATGTGATCACACGGGTGGCCCTGTCACCTTCTTTGCAGCTTGACTCTATGAATTTCCTTTCAGCAAGTTTTCTGTTTCTACCTTTGAAAAGACCTCATTGGAAACATAACATTGTTCATATTTGTGGCTTTTTAAATCTTAGTTTTAGAAATGCTTTAAAATTCAAAGGTGCAAAAAACATTTTTGTAAAAAAAGTCCCTCCTCTCTTTCAGCCTTTAAAATATATGTCATGTATATGAACATGGGATAACTGTCATTTTAAAACCTTTCACATCTGAGTTTCTGACTCTGAAACCAGAGAACACTGACCATTGCTGACTTACATCAATACTACTATTAGGCCAGTGAGATGGCTCAGCAGTCTAAAGTATCTGCTTAGACAAGCTTAGGCAAATGTAGGGACTATGGATCAATCCCTGGCATCACATGCTGTGTCAGCCCCTCCCCCAGGGCAGGCTGAGCTGGCCATAAAAAACAAACAAACTAAAAAAGTACTATTGACCCTTCATTGATCCTAAAGCTTCCTTTGTAACCTCAAGCACATTATTCAGTGTGATTATTTGAAAATAAACAGACATCTTTTCAGAGAACAACTTCCCCTCTAAGTATAGAGGAAGGAATAAAGTTACAGTAAATACCCACATGTGGCTGTTGATGGACATATACAGCAATGATGATTTCATAAGTAATTCAGCTGAAGTTGTTAGGTGTTAGCATGAGAATCTTTGGGTTTGAGTCAGCTCAGGCTGAGTCTTATGCATGGGTTTGAGAATGTTAGGGTTCACTTAGGCTCCCTAACCTGGCATACATATCCATTTTCAAAAGGTTAAAAGTTCAAGATCCTCCTTACATTAGCTCTTGGGTCATCAGAGGTCTTAGAAACTCCAAGTAGCCAAAAAACAGTATGGACAAGATATACAGAAAGATAGGTAGAGTGGTAACTTAGTCAATGGAGATTCGTACTTGTTAAGGTTTGGGAGGAGGCCTAGTGGAGGCAAATCCTGTAACCTGAAAGAGAACCATAGAATATGTTCATTCCACTTGTGGCATTGCCCTAGCACTTTCATTCACCACCTTACGTAAAATGGCCATACACTTCTTGGCCGATACCACTACATTGTAAGCAGTCAAAGCACAGGATTATGATTGGTTTTCTTTTCTGTACCCTGCTCCAGAGGCTAATAGTTTCTTCTGAATTATAGTATTCAATAATTGAGTTATGCCTAATTACTTTGTCAAATCATTATAGATTCCAGATGTTTAGAAGCCAACTGCTTGTGAGCTCAGAAAAGTCTGAGAAACGTGTGCCCATGTACTCTACAGTGGAATTTTAGCTAATTACCCATATAGCTCTGTACTGTCTTTTGTGTTGGTTTACATCACAGATTACCCATGGTCATCACACACTAATGACCATTGGTAGGCATTTCTCCTCTCGGAATCACACAGGCTATCTGCTCGTGTTACTTCTCCTATAGTATTGTCCTATTCTTCTCCAGAAAGAACTTCTTTTGCCTCTCCCCACCTCACTACAATGCTCACCGTAAGCCAAAGTCCTCTTTTGTTGTCTCCCTCCCACTTGTTTATCTGTTTTCCTCTAAAAGAACTTTCGCCTCTAAGCTGAATGTTTCTGGTAATGTGCCAAATAAACTCTAAATGACTCTAGATATTATAGCTCAAGAAACATATATTATATTAACATCTTATTGATATTAATAGAAGTGCTAGAATCTTCCCTAGCAGCTAGCCCTTAAATAGAGGAAACATTTTGGGAGCAGGTGAAAGCCTCCAGTAACACCTTGCAGTCAATTATTTTTGTGCTACATATCATGCTGCAATTGTGAAGAGTTTTATTGGCATCCAGGTCACTCAAAAGCAAGCCTCAATGTCAGTGCTCTTACTTTTAACCCTAAATGTCAATAGGTTATGCTCTCCAAGAGCCAAGAACTTGGATTCAGCATAAGAGTTTTTTGTATGTCCCAATTGCACTTCTCTTGTTTCAGGACAAATATCAGGCACCCAAAATGAAAGAAGGAAAGGGTTATTTAGCTCACCATTCCTGGAGGTTTCAGTCCATACTCAGCTGACTCCCAGGCAGACTGGCACATGGCAGAGGGCAACAGTTCATGGTGGTGAAAAACAGCAAAACAGCAAGAGCAAATGGGAGGAGCAGTGGCGACAGTGGCTGCGGAGAGCATGTCTGGCTCCCTTCAGCTGCTTTCAGGCTCTCTGCCCCAGGCTGGGAGTAGGATTCAGACCCAAATCCCAGTGGCACTCACACCCAGAATCCCAGGGGATCATGAGTGAATCATAAACTCCAAAGGTTGTCTCATGATTTCATGATGCTTTTGGGGGGAGAGTAAATACACACAAACCATAACATCATGTCTTTCAAATGGAAGCATTCACTAGTATCAGACATACAGCAGTAAATCAGTCATGCATCAACGAATCTCAGTTCTAATTTTTCAGAAGTGAAACTGCGAAGTAAGCCAATTGTACTTCTCCATCTGACTTTTTCACCTGTGCAATAGAAAACATATGTTGTCCGTAATTGAACAAGTAAGACATATAAAGCATGTGACACCACTCGGGTGTTACTCTCACCAAAGAGCACATGACTCATCAAGAGAAACCAACAGATATGTGTGTGTCCAATAAGGCTGGATACTAAAGGCATGGGACAAGTATTGAGTCTGAGTTCTACGCAAACTAACGAGCCTCACGAGTGTTAGCACTGTTCCACACTGAGTAATGTTTCCCTTCCTCCTTCAACCTCATCTGTAAGCCAACATGAAACTTCTGGTTTGCAGCACCTAAAGCAGAATTTACTTTCTCTGAATATAAAACCAAAGCATTTCTTCTTTCTTCATTTACTTCGAGGTTGTGCCACAGAGAAGTTGAGTGACTGGCTGAAACTTTTCTAAATTTCTCTTGGGTCTCAGGCTCTTTGTTTGTAAAAGTGGAGAAGTTATTTCCTACACACCCACACTTATTTTAAAGGCGGAATAAAGTAATGAAGGGAAAGCCCCTCTTCTCTCACAGGCGCTAAAGTGTATGCTTTCAGATATTTTGAGCAGCGTGTCACACATGGGAGAAAGGCACTAAAATTATGAAAAGTTATCTGTCAATCTGCAGCTTTGTCCACTCAGTCGCAAATGGCACTCATTCAAGGTCACTGTTCTTGCCAAATTTATTTGAAGAGTCAAGTTATGAATGTCTTTGAAATCCAAATCTGATAGGTATGAAGGAAAACTCCTCAAGCAACTACCTGAATATACCTTTTCATTTGCCCTACATTTGATGCCAGCAGGCACATGAGAGCTGGTTGGGCAGTTATAATTCCCAGAAGTGGGCAGAGAGTAGAAACACCTGTTCTTCCTCTAGTAAAGCCAAGGCAAATGGAAAAGCTCAGAAATGCACCAGCATCATTGGCAAGAGGCGCGATGAGAACAATTACATTGCTGGTGAAAACTTAGGACTTGTGGCATGGGAGAGCCTGTCAGACTGGTCCTGGACTGGACAAAGACCTGAGTAGCCAGGAGCTGGGCTGAGCTCACAGAAAATGAACTCTTGGCATGGAGAATTGAAAATTAGCTTAACAAAATAGATCTGCTTCTGTTTGTGAAGAACAAAATGATGTAACTCACTAAACTTTTATAACTCACTAAACCACCCGTAAGGCCAAACAACTAAATATCAAGATGGCTTGTCTTCTTTTGAGCACAGAAAGCGGTCCAATGCTATCCCTATACCTAGAGCATAGGAATCTGCGTAGCTGTGTACCATCACTTCGGAGGAAGCTCCCCAGGAGACATAGTCCAGGTTAGATGCCCATGTGTCATTGCTATTTAAATTTGATACTGTCCATTTATTTCTAATTCTTTAAATATTATTGTGGTTCATGGTGTAATACAAAACTTTAAATTGTGGAGAAGAGTGCAGTAAGAAAATGGCAAAAATATACAAGAAACTAACATGGGTATAATAGCAGTCATGTCAGTTTCACATACTCTTACATTGTTATGGTAGAACTCAATAACGTAAGGGGAATTCTTTGCAATCTGAAGCATAATTTCAGTATGATAACCTAAAAGGTTGTGGATTTATTTTAAAATAGTAACTATATGTGGATTGTGGATATTATCAACCAAAGCATAAATTGTGCTTAATGGATTCTCACTAAGTTATCACTGAGACTGAGCTACAGTACTATGAAAGTTACTTGTTGAAACGTAAAACTTCTTCTCTCAGTAATATTTCATAGGAACGTCCTTTACAGAGAGACTACCAACTAAGGCCATTTTACTTTCATTGTCGAAGCTATGTATTTCAGACAGCATGTGATCATTGTATAATGTGATACATATCTCTGATTATTCAAAAAGCTGTGCATTATGCAATGGGAATATATGAAGCCGCTCCATCGAACTTTCCACAGTACAGCTTTTTAGGCTTTGTAAGCCACACCAACTTTACCACAATCAAAGACAAATACAACACATAAATGAAAATTCATGACTTCATTATTAGGGACAATAAGCACACCAACTTATCATAGGCTATTCTAGACTCTCAATGTAAGCAGCCATTTGTTAGCTGTTCTAGCACAATTTATTCCAAATTTTGTCCAACTATGCTGTGTCAATATCATATTAGTACCTTATGAATCTGTTGTCATACTTTACATGAACTTATCTGAGCATTTGTTTAGTCTATTGACATTAAGCAAATGTTAATAATACATCATGAATCTGTTGTCATATATAAACTTTCAGAGGGCAAAGGCATTTCTGTTTTGTGTGGGTCCCACCATACCCTCTTGCTTTAGCACCTGATATTGTACAGACACTAAATACATTTGCTAAATCAATACCTAAAAGTAGCCACACAAAAGAAATAAACAATATCAAAGGCACAAAATTTTATTCACTTTTTAAAAATTCTTTAAGTAAATTTAAAAAGAAACACTAAGGAAAATGTTTATAACAAGTATTATAACAAATAGCCCTTTGCCCTCTGAAAGTTCACAGTGTAATGAAGGACCCAGTCAGACAAAACCCAGGCCATCACATGCTATGCAAGAGGAAATAAAATCAAGGTGGTACGAAGAGCCACCATGGTAGAGTAAGAGAATATCTCTCTGAAATAAAATAACTTTCTGAGAATGAGGAGAGAGGAACAATGAGAAAGTGAGAAGAGGAAACAGTATTTTTAAAGTTATTATTCAGTGATCTAAATATTAAATGTCCTCTGTGACTAGATGAGGGAGGGGAGGAGTGAGGGAGACCGATTCTTTCCTGTAGCACAACAAGAAGGACACACAGAGAAAAAATAGAGAGGAAATGAGGAAAGGAAGAGAGGAGCAGTGGTCAAGAGTTTTAGAAACACGTGCTATGCCAGCCACCAAGACTGAACTTGGTGGCCCATGCCTGTAATCCCAGCCCTGGGGAGTCTGAAAACACGAGGAGCACTGCAAGTCCAAGCTGCATAGTGAGACCCTGTATCAAATGCATAAAGAGAAATAAAAAGAGTTTTAGAGACAGCAGGAGACTGTGGTGGTGCAAAAGAGCATGGAAGATAAGCATGGATGGAAATATGTTAAATGACTCAGTCTTTCCACTGAATAAGCAATGTTCTAGTGGATAAATTTTTATTACTGAATCATCTATTTAGTTTTATTGACATGCCAACTCTTAGGCCAACGCTTCACTTAAATTATATGGTCTATATCTCTGACTGGTTCTTAATTTCAAAATGGATTTATCTACTCTTGCCAGTATTTGCTAATAGGTACACTTCAACATTCCTGTTAAAAGTTTAAAAATTACAAGTATATGTGTGTGTTGAAGATAGTACATGTGCAGGTATATGTGTACACCTACATATATATAAGTGCATGTGTGTACATACACTGAATAAATTCTCACACTAATAATTTCATTGGGTGGTGGCCCACTGCAACTGTGGAACATTGGACTGTGTATACATCTGCTTCCTCTTAATTCAAAGAGAAGAATTTTTTTTTTCTTTCCTTAGCAACTTCAATAGGAAGGTGAGTCATGCCCATACACTGTGCTCTGTATAATTATTGTGAGGACAATATACAGTGTGTCAACTGTTAAAAAAATTAGAGAAAGAGAAAAAAATTAATCTTTCTTGAAAGTGTTAATGTTTAACTGTTTGATCAATCTTATACACCAATATCTATTAATCTAAACGGATCTGATGATGAAAATATGTAATACAACCATTGTTAAATTTTAAAAAAGTTTAAAATTAAAAAAATAATAATTTCATTGGAAAAATATTAATTCTAAAGTTCAGTTGCAGAAGGCCTGACATCAAGTGTTCAATATCTACCAATATACCATTGTATATTTATTTTCTATTTGACTAGCAAGAATAAGAGTTTAGGGCCTGGCGGGATGGCTCAGTGGTCTAAAGCGCCTGCTTGGGAAAGCTTGGGCAGCTTCAGGGACTGCGGTTCGATCCCCGGCACCACATGCTGCGCCAGCCCTGCCCTCGGGGTGGGCTGAGCCAGCCATAAAAATGAGTGAATAAACAAAGGTTCTGAAACAAGAAAAAAAAAATGTAAGAATAACAGTTTAGTTCATCACAATAGTTTGAATCTTGGTGTCTATAAGTGATCATTTTTCCCATTCTGACAATTGAATCTAAATGTATTTGACATTTGCATAATTAATCATAAATTGTAATATTAAATAATAATAGTAAGTGCCTAGTTTTAATAACTATTTTAAGAAGAATGACTTTTGTAGCATTTGTCTATGTCTTATGGATGCTAATAAAATAAAGATGCTAAAAGATAGAAATTAAATCCTCTATTTCGAGCATTCATAATCTACATGAATGTGTTACAATCAACTGACACTAGCACAGCATTTCTAAAATTTATTTGACCACTGAAGTGTTTCTTTCATTTAGAAATTTACATGTTATGACACTCAAAATTACATTAATTTGGTTTCATTTATTTTTGAAAATTATTTTCTGCTTGCCTTTTCTTTTGCAGTATGAATGTGACAGTCAGTCAGTTTGGATTGTTAATTTGACTGGCTCAAGACCCATCTTAGTAATTAATGAAGCAAACATCTGAGGACCTAGTGATGGGTCTGGAGGAATGACATTGGGTACTGCAACTGGTCCTTGACCTCTTCTTTCTAATGTTGTTCTTCTATTCTCTTTCTCAGCTACAACTATGTAAGCAACTGTGCTCTACCACACAGTTCAGCCATGAATTTCTGTGCGTTGGAACTCTCCATGGACTGAATTCTGTAATCATGAGCAAAAGTCAACCACTCCACTTTTAAATTACATGGGTTGGGTATTCTGCCTCAGTGATGGAAAAGCTAACTGATGCAACGGACTGTGATTTGGCTTTGCATTTAATATTTCCTGTAATTTAAAAGATAGTCAACTCTTCTTTATTTCTACAAAACATTTCTAAAATTTCCAAAACATAAAGTCAAATGGTCATACACTTTTAAATCAACTTTCAAATGAAATGATACCTTTGAATAGCCTTATCACAGGTAAGAAATTTAATTCTATTTTACCTCCAACCCTTTTTTCAGTATTTGTAGGAATATTTTAAATATTTCTTGATCAGGTTTCTATCAGTAAGCATTTTACATGATATGATTTCTCTTTTGCAATTATTTTATGAAATAACATAGATGTTATCATGTATTCCTGGAAAGATTTCTAGGTTTTTTTTTTTTTAACATTTTAGTGTTAGTTCCTCTATCAGACAGCCAAAATACAGTTTGAAGAATTATCCTAAGTAAAACAAGATATATTTTAAGTAGAATAAATAGTATGTTTCAATTTCTTAATGAACTCAGAATGAATTTCTATTTTGTTAGACATAAAATATAACTGGTATATGTATGAAATTCTTGTCTGTCATTTTTGCTTTTTACATTAAGTCACATACCAAGAAATGTGAAATCACTGATAGTTATGTTTCTTTTTCATTTAAAAAAGAAAAAATAATAAAGGCAATGATGTACAGTTTCAAGACTACATAATAGGGTATTAAAAATAACTAGTATATTGCATAGCATTATCTTCTAAACAGTTGTTCAAACTATAAGATATAGGCATAAAAGATAGTTCTATTTCTAGATAACATGCTGTTATGATTTATGTCTAGTTGCCCCCCCCCCAAAGCCTCATGTAGTCATTGGGTGGAGACTTCTAGAGTTTGAGACTTGATCCATGATCCCTGGGATTATGGGTTTTAATACTGATGAAATTATGGGTGTAGCCTAAGGCGGGGGCTAAGACGGAGAGCCTGAATGTAATCTAAAGAGAGACAGAGAGACAGACTCGAGCTGTTGCTGCTGCTCTGCTGTCCTGATTGATTGGATGCCTCTGCCACCATTTTGTTGCTGTTCCACCACCATGAACTGGATTCTTCTCTGCTCTGTTCCTCTCAGCCTTGGGCCAGCCTAATACGGCCTGAAACCTCCAGTAACTGTGAGCTAAATAAATCTTTCCTTCCTTCATTTTGAGTGTCAGGTATTTGTCTCAGCAACGAGTGAAAAGTAAGTAAGACACATGCTTATCTTCCAAAATGATTATGCTTTCACTTTCATAATTCAAATATTTTGCCACAATATATCTAAGTATGGACTTTTTTTAAAAAGATTACTTTGTATAGTTCTTGCTGAATCATTTCAATTTTCAGAGTTAGGTTTTCCACTTCCATGACCACTGGACTATTTTAATTTTTACTTTCTTTAAAACTTTAAATATTGCTTCCATTATATTTTATTTTATGTTTTAAAAATATACTTTTGAAACTTTAATTATCTACCTTCTTAGATTTAGATTTTATATACATTGAAATACAGAGGTGACACATGTACAATTTGATTAGTTTTGGTAACTACATTATGTCTACATTCTTATCAGGATAGGGAATATTTCTGCCGCTCCAGAAATTTTCCTCAGGCCCTTTTCTAAGCACTAAGACTACCAGAAGCAACCACTGCTCTGAACTCTGTCACATTAACCTAATTTTGACTATTCTAAAAATTATGTAAGTGGAATTATACAATATCATGTGTAAGAATTCTTTCTACTTTTTTCTCATATGCTTTGAGATTTGTCCAAGTTGTTGTTTGTATTCATAGCTTATTTCATTTATTGCTAAGTAGTACTCTATTATGTGAATGCATTATAATTTGTTTCTTGCTTATCGTATTTCTGATATATATGAGATGTTTCAAATTTTGCATCATTTGTGTTTGTTATTGTTATGCCTTGTGTGTAGTTGTCCCCCAAGAGCCTCATGCAGTCATGGTGTGGGGACTTCCAGTGTTTGAGCTTAACTCATGATGCACTGAGATTATGGGTGATCCAAGGGTGAGATTACAGGTCTGAGTACTGCTGGGATTATGGATGCGGCCTGAGGTGGTTATCCTGAGGCAGAGAGCCTGAATGTAACATAAGAGAGACAGAGAAGCAGACTCCCTCTTTGTTGCTGTTGTTGACCTGTTGCAATTGTTGCTGTCCCGCTGCCATGAACTGGATGCTGTCTTCCCTGTGCCACTCAGCCTTGGAACCAGCTGAGTATGGACTGAAACCTCCAGTAACTGTGAGCTAAATAAACCTTTCCTTCTTTCATATTGGGTGTCAAGCATTTGTACCAACAATGAGAGAAAAATAACGAAGACAGTTATAGTCATAAGTTTCATCTCCATCAAATAATTACCTCATAGTGGCATTTTGGAGTCAAGAATAAATGCTTGTGAGGAAACTGCTAGAAGTTTGCAAAGTGATTATGCTATTTTATTCTCTTTCAAGAAATCTCTGAGAGTTTTAGTTATTCTCTGTTCTTTACAGTGCTTAAGATTATCTTTAGCAATATTATTATTATCTTTGCTAATATTATTTTAGCAACCTTAGTAACATATAGTGCTAGCTATGGTCACCCACTAATTTCCTTTTCCTAAGCATAAATTAATACTGATCTGTTTCTCACCTTACTATCTACCATCTCATACCCCATGTATTCCTCTTAGAGCATAGAATGCAGAGCGTCTGTGTTAGTATCAGCTTTGTCTCTCACTGCTTTCATGAGACAAGCAATTGTTTCATTTTGGGATACCCTGAGCTTCTTATCTCACTCAGCGTGTTTTCCTCTCATCATTTTATGTCATAATGGCTATCGGTCATGTTTCACAGCATTTTCTGCATTAGTAGAGGATGAGAAATGTTGTTTGTAAAATTGTGAGATGATGTGTCAGCTCACTCGTTTTGCAATTTTTTCCACTGTCTATGCCATTTATTTTTTGTGCTTACTCACTCAAGAAAAAAAGAAATCAGCCTTCTCAGATCCAGTATGTGTGAACATTTAGTATGTGCGATGTGTTCTTGAACTTGTTCAATGTGTACTAGGCCATTAGCTCTCCAGTCAGCATCTGGAGGGCAGAATGACATGTGCTAATTCACTATTAGCTTCTAACAAGCATGACAGCAATGTGGCTTTTGGTGCACACATGCAATCTGCCCGTTCTTCGCCACCTCTTCTCCTGCACACAAATAGAGAACTTAAGCATCTCTCCTTCGAGAGATGATATTCTCTTAAAATTCTTTCTTTATTTCTACCTCATACCCCTTTAGTCTTCTGAGCATGTATTGCACAAGCCAATGTACTAGTGACCAGTCCTTTAACATCCAACTTCATTGTTTCATGAAGATTGCAATTTTATACAGATACAGAAGTACTCCTCAGCTGGGTTGAAAATGATTCTTTGAAACTGATGGATGGCTGAACAGTTTTCAGGAAATCAGTCAACTATACCCTAACTTTGCTGAAATAGTCCAAGTTTATAATTGTTTGTTTGTTTTTCTAGAAGGAAATGATACATTAGTTAATTTTGATTGTCAATTTGATAATATGGGCAATGTTAGATATATAGAATCTCTAAGCTTCTGGCTATGAAGAGACTATATTTCTTGACTTAGATATTATGAGTTTTCCTTTTTCTTCTTCTAAAGTAGTTAAAAATAGGGACTTCCTTGCAGGGATCAATCTTTTCTAGTTTTATGTAGTGATTACTGATTTATAGAGCATATTAGAAACACTATCAAGTTACATCTTCATACAATCTGGAAGACAGGCATATAGACATGCAAAAAGTATATTTAACATTTTAGAACTTTGGGAGACTTAGGTATCTTGTGGATTTGAGAGTAAAACTGAGCGGGGCGTGGTAACTCATGCCTATAATCCCAGCACTTGGGAGGCTGAGGCAGGAGGATCATTGTGAGTTTGAGACCAGCCTGGGCTACAAAAGTGAGTGCAAGGCCAGTCTGAACTGCATAGCAAGACCCTGTCTCAAAAAAAAAAGAGAGAGTAAAACTGAGGTTTTATAAGAGAAAGTTATTTAGCAAGATCCCAAAGGAACCAGCAATAATTTGAAGCTTTTCATTAATCTTTTTTTTATTTATTTATTTTCTGTTTGTACTTTTTCATCTGTGACATGTCTCCAATTCAGATGCTATCTCATCAAAAAAATCATTTCACAAATAAAAAAATCTTGAGGAAAAAAGGTGAGGGTAACCTAGCTAGTCATATGTTTGCTACTTTCATCAAGAGGTAATTAAATTTGCACTACCAAAGATTGGAGATTGTCTCTGAGAAGCACTTATTTTTAGCTATTCTTTATTGTGCCCCTAAGACATGCCAAACACTGCACTAGAAAAACAGATATAAAACAAATATAAGACATGGTACTGGGTGACTTAACCTCCTTTTCCTAGCACTACCACTGTCACTGATTAATCTAGTCTTGATCCAATGTCCAAGATTTCTTTTGCCACATTGCACTCACCCCTCAATGCAGCATCTAACTTGCTGAATTTCTCCAGAGACCTCACAATGGGAATATTACCTGTGAGGAGCAGCATGTGTATTTTCTTGCTATGATACCCATTCTACAGAGGAGGAAAGTGAGACATAAAGAATTTATTCAAGGTTACACAAATCTTTAGGTGATTCAAAGCAAATCTCTTCTCCCACCTACAATACTTTATGTGGTCCTAATTTACAGGTCTTAATGCATTTGTCTACATCCTCCTGGTGTTAGTACTGAGAAGCAAAAGTTGTCTTCAGAATAAATACAGTAAATGCCAAGTTTAAAACTGAAAGGTTACTGTATCTGATAACACAGGCCTCAAAGTCAAGGAATAAAGGAAACTTACCTGAACCTTATTCCCAAATGCCTTCTGTACCTGTTCATGGCTATTTAATCCTACTCATCAGGAGCTATTCAGCTAAAGAGAGTAGGTCTCTTAAGGGCAAATATACTATAAGGATGTACAAACAATCTTAATGGATTTAACTGAGACTTTTGAGATGCTCTGTCTCAATTACTTTTTACTCGTTGCTGGGACACTCAAAATGAAGGAAGGAAAGGTTTGTTTAGCTCACAGTTACTGGAGGTTTCAGTCCATATTCAGCTGGCCGAAGGCTGAGTGGAACAGAGCAGAGAGAATTCAGTTCATGCCGGCAGAACAGCAACAAATGGTGACAGAGGCAGCCAACCAAACACAGCAGCAGAGCAACAGCTACAGCTTGAGTCTGTCTCTCTGTCGCTCTTTATGTTACATTCAGACTCTCCACCTTAGGACATCTGCCCTAGACCACACCCATAGTCTCAGCCTTTCTCAGACCAATAATCCCATCAGTACTAAAACACAATCCCAGGGATCATGAATCAAGTCTCAATCTATAGAAGCCACATCCCATGATTGCATGGGGCTTTGGGGGGACAACTAGACATAAACCGTAACATGCTCTAAGGACTTTATATTTACCATCTAAGAGATTAAAAGTTAAAGGCTACAAGTCTAAGAGAGAAATTATTTGTCTGATAAATACTGGCTGTTCAGTTTTGTTCAAATATTTGTGGAGAATATACAAAAGACATTGGGGTGGAGGCCCAAGTCAAATCAGGCCACATGTGCCTGGAATTTATTGACATCAATAACAATTGTCTGCGAGGCATGGTGGCACACACCTGTAATCTCAGTACTTGAGAGGCTGAGGTAGGAGGATCAGTACAAGTTTAAGACCAGCCTGGACTACAAAAGTGAGCTCAAGGTCAGCCTGAACTGCATAGTGAGATCCTGTTTCAAAAAGACAAATAAACAAATAAATAAGTAATATATTTTAAAATTTGCCTTTTACTTTATACTTACCAAAACCATAAAGTATCATTTTCCCTGGAAGTATGAATTTTTAATACATTTTTAGAACTTGACTCAAATATTTGATTTTATGATTCTCCTACTATGTTTTGTATCTCTATAGCAAATCCTTTACTGAAAATTAATTTTTGTAAGCTTGTGAGAGTTAAGCTTGTAGACTTGACTAGATTGTGATTTATGGAAAGGTGATTGTATGAGGGGCACTGAGGATTAATCCACTGATGTACATAGCTGAATTTGCCATAAGGAGCTAGGGGCCCACTGGAGAAGGTAGAACCCTATGGACAGCTGGGGCTCCCCACCTTTACTATACTCTGGCTCTCTGTACCACAAAGAAAGCAACTTTCCTGTTATGGTTTGTGTCTCCATGTTCCCCACAACTGCAGGCAGTCCTAGATGCGACTGTTGTGTGGTGGCTGGCTGGATCAGAGTGCGTGACACTGGGATTGATTTACAGGGCAATACAAATTCAAACACACTAGGGTTAATGGTGTAAACGTTACTTGCCCTGAGGATGCTGGATAAAATATAAGGAGCAGAAAGACACTGTTCAGGCCTTTCCCTTGCTTATTTTGCTACTTTCTGTCCATTATGAACTGCTTCTCTGCAATTCCCCTCTACCATTCGACCCTGCTTGGGCCAGCCAATTATGGACTGAAGCCTCTATCACAGTGGTTCTCAACCTTTCTAATGCTGCGGCTCCGCAATACAGTTCCTCATGTTGCGATAAGCCCAAACCAAAAAATGACTTTGGTGGCTACTTCAAAACTGTAATTTTGCTACAGTTATGATTCAGAATGGCTTTAGGCGACCCCTGTGTTTTCGTTGTTTGAACCCCACCGGGGTCATGGCCCACAGGTTGAGAACCGCTGCTATACAAACTGTAGCCAAAGATTACTGGAGAATTTAAAGAACTAGTTTATTCTCCTGCTGCAATGTTGAGAACTAGTGATGATGGTTTGTTAGCTCCTGCTAGAGAGCCTGAAAAGATTCCAAGTCCCTTCCTTGGAAATAAGTTTAGACCATTCTACTTTGGCTTTCCTTGTATAAGAAACTTCAGCCAAACATCAATTTCTTATTTTTTAGACTCATTCCACAAGAAGTTGGGGGCATATTTCGGAGTCACTTACATCTTTTAGCATTGCAGATACCCGAGTGGATCTTGGGACACCCTGAGTGAAGCTAACCTATCCATCAGGAACACTCTGTGCGCCAAGTAGCATTGGCCTTGCCTCACTTGATAAACATTTATTCGGTATAACTTTTCAGCCATTCTAAAAGTAAGCATATGTCAGTGTGCCACTGAGCAAACCTGCGTGCTGTCTGTATCCGCTCCCTAAGAACTCCACCCTTTTTCCTTGTCCAGTTGACTGTCACTTTTCACCTTACTCCTCTGCGGCACACCAATACTTCTTATGCCTATGTCACTTCAATACTGATTCTCATGATGGTACCATAAAGTGAACATTTGAGCTCATCATATCTGGGTTTTATGTAGCTTCTCATAATCATAAAAAATTGATTCAAGTTTTCATCCACTCCTTATGAGACATCAAGATACCACAATTTCAAAGCACAGGAAGAGAGAAGGTCTTCAGTGAGTGGCTTTCTGCTCACACCTGTGTACTATCTTTCCTTTATAATGTACTTCCAGGGGTCTTTTCATTTCTTATTCCATTTTAATAGACTCTGGAGGCAAACATTATTATTAGCCTCATTTTTCTTAGAAATGAATACACAAGGCCAAACAGTGAGATAAAGGCAAGGCACAATTTTTATTGTTAGGATTCAGGCATCCCTAATATTGTTTTTTGTTTGTTTGTTTGTTTTATGGCTGGCTCAGCCTTCCCTGGGAGTGGAGCTGGCACAGCATGTGGTGCCAGGAACAGAACCGCAGTCCCTACAGTTGCCTAAGCTTGCCTAAGCAGGCACTTTAGGCCGCTGAGCCATGTCCCTAAGATAACACCTTGTGTCAATGCAATGGGTCTCTGCTCATTCTTAAACTGTTACTCCATCATGCTTTAAAAAAGCTTTGTTCTAGAATAACATGCCTACAAAATTGTATCCACTTACTTATATTTTTAAAACTTATTAAATGAAATTAGGCTGCCCTTTATAGAGAATATATTTCACATAGCCCTGTTACTAAAGCAACAGTAGTCAATAAACCAGGTGTGTAGAGTCTGTGCCCTAAAGATGTTTATATTCTGAGAATGACTATCAGTCTTACCTCACCATAGAGCTAACAGGAAGTTTCCAAAGGTAGAAACTGGAGCAGCTCTTGGCCAAGACAAAATTGATTTGTTTTTATGTTCAATTTATGACTACCATGACAGCAGCCATGGTACTAACACCTTGGCATTGGGTATATAGAAAAGGTGCATTAAATACTTAATTTCTAAAACTCATGACAGCCTTGTGAGGTGATTTTTATCTACACCTTATAAGAAAAAACAGGTAAGGGCCTGACAGATATGCTCAGGATCTCAGATTATGTAAGTTTCCCCTGCTTTTCCTGCCACTCTAGGAATTCTGGGTGGCTGGAACAATACAGCCTGGCAGCAGTTTCAAGATGCTGTCTTTGTCCAGGAAGCATCCGAACAGTAGTCACAAAGACTTGGAGAACAATGCTAACAAGAAATACATTTCATATTTTCTAAAATTTACACCCACACTTTGCCTGGGGTTGAATTATGCTTAACCCCAATAGTTACTTCTTTGACAATTCATCAAAGTCTTTGTTGTCTGTATTTAGTCAGTCCATTATTTCTGCTGATATATATAATAGTTTTAGAAATTTTGAGGCATTCAGGTATAAACTTGAAATCTATGAGGAGAAAGAAATGATAAAATTTTATGGGAATTAAAATATGTTACATATTAGTTTTAAAGCTCTTAGAGATTTCTAATTTCTTTATAGAGAATATCAAGGTAGGTTATATGGTTGTTGGATTATTCACATAGTAACTAAGTTTTAATAAAGAACTACAAATGTTAACCGTAAAGTGGGAAGCCATACTTTGGATGACTTACACTATTCTAAAAATTTGAGCTTTGAAGGAAAGTTCTATCAAGAACATTTTTAAATTATTTGTCTAAATTTCATCCCCTTTAAGTTAAATTTATAGCTCTAAAGATGATACTTTGAAACCTTTCTATCATAATCAGAGGCATGAGTGTGGATAATTATTATTCTAAGCCATTCTATTACCACAAAGTGAACTGCAGCTCTTCTTTTCAGAAACTGGTTCTGATCTTTCAGCAAAATATCTTATTTTCCCTTCAGTCATAAGCACCTTCACATCCAGGAGACTGTAAACTGGCAGCATACACAAGACTCTACAGCCTGTCTGAGAACAAAAGGTGGAATCTGAATCTAACATCATCTCATCTCCTCTGGCATTTCTCTTGTACATTTTGCTTTGAGGTTTTGTTTTGTTTTCCTGTTGAATCTTGAGACAAGATCTCACTGGATAGTCCAGGCTGGCCTCAGACTTGTGACCCTTCTGCTTTACCTTCTGAGGTGCTGCCAGTGTTGGGATTACAGAGGAGCACAGCCATGACGAATCGCTAGTTATTTCTTTGTGCTTAAGTAAAGGTCACTGACTTGGGCAGTGGATGAGCCTCTGCATCATGCTAAGGAACCTGCAAGCCTCAGGGCCACATTTCTATTCATTGCTTTTCTCCAGCACAAGAGTTTCCCACCTAGAGCCCGTGCTTTCCCTGGAGCCATCTCCAAAGACCCTGCAACCTAGCCTGGCAAGAGAACCAATGTCATTGTCACAGGTAGATGACACATGCTTAGCTCCTTTGAACTTGGTGGTTGCTGTGGTGCTTGTAGCTGTCACTGAGGAGCAAAAGTTACACCACAGGCACATCAGCTGCTTGCAGCCTGCTTGCTATAAGCAGATCATCAGACTGAAGAAAACTTACCTAGAGGGTGTCTGAGGACACATATCTGAAACTCTGTCAAACTGCTGGGGACACAGTTGAGGGACTTATGCAATGACCTAAGTGGGGCAGGCAAGCTGTACTGTTTGGCATTGAAGAAGGAAGGGGGAGGTGAGGAAAGAAGGAACAAAGATCAAAAGGTAAAACAGAAACAGATTAGGAAACTAAAAGATATTTCTTTCAACCACCAAAATATTTTCTGTTTAGAGAACTAATATCCCTTACTTAATCACAAATGGCAAAAGATAAAAAAAATCAAGTGGCCAATTTACTAAACAGCAAGAACAAAGAAATCAGGGTCAGGAGTTTATGGTCTTATGTCTGAGGAAAGGGAGAAGCAAAGAAAAGATAGTAGAATGAAGAGAACCTTAGAGCCCCCCTGAAGACGAGTGGCTTTTGTCTAGTGTTAAGGTAACCATTGAAAGAATCAGCTCTACAGCTTCCCTTGGAACTGAGGAGCCTTGGTTGCTTTTCTCTCATTGCATTTTCTCTCACTGATATTGAGACAAAATAGCCAGCACCCAGTATTAAAGAAAGAAAGGTTTATTTAGCTACAATTTTTGAAGGTTTCTGTCCACAATAAGCTGACTCCAATGGTATGGCAGAATGGCATGGCACAGGGGCAATAGTTCATAGTAGTGGAAGACAGAAAAAGCAGCAGGAGCAAAAGAATGAGAGAGCAAGCCTCTTTCCTCCCTTGTATGTATACTGGCTATCTGCCCACACACACACACACACACACACCATCTCTGTGCTCTCCACTTCCACAGCTCAGGATATGCACAAAGTAAGGACCCAGGCCCCCTACTGAATCACTTAGTTGAACTTTTAAACTTCCTAAGTTGACACAATGAACAACATGCTAGAGCAGTAAAGGCATGTCTTTTTCACTCCAAGATATAGAACTGCTAAGTTACTTAGCTAAGCTTCTGGACCCCTCAAAATGACACAGTGTATGGGATCGAGGGCACATTGTGATAGAACGTTGTGCCTATTCTTGCCAGCATAAGGTGACTTTGTTGGAGTATGCTATGATAGGGCCCAGAGCCAGCACCAATGGTGCCAATAAAGACAGTCTTCCCAGATCAAGACTTCTCAATCCTCTGCACTCAGGACTACCTACAGGAGGAGAGGTTGCTATGTGTCTGCCAGTTCCTGATTTAGAATAAAAATGGTGATCAGCAGAGAAGCTGAAGGTTGTGGTAGAGGGGACAAGAGGGCTAGCTGGAGGTGTGGTCCCATCAGCCAGTGCGACGCACCCCATCCCACCTGCTCCCCATTGCTGGAGGCAGGCATCACAGGCAGCTAGACAAACTCAGCCATCTTCATGCCACTGCTTGTCCAAGATCAGTGCTGCCGATCCAAGGTTACACCTACGTGGGGAGGAAACCCTGAACTTTGGTCTTCTTGACACTTTGCCCACGGTCTTACTGATGTGCACGCTCCAAGCACCAGTCATAGGTAACGGAGCAGCTTTCAGCAACAGGCTTGGGGGATGATAAGAGGCTAGCTGATTGGTTTAGCTTCAGTTTCCTCTGGGATTTAAGTCCATAGGTCTTTATCTCTACCTGCAAAGATTGCGGAGATGAGATGGGGAGACTGCCTTGAAAGACAAAAGTCAAGCAGATGAGCAATAATGCCTATGCAAAGCCATTTGGTTGACTCAGTCACTCACCTGAGGCCCACTGAACAGTGGGAACACACACACACACACACACACACACACACACCTGTCTCCTATGAAAAACTTAGAGCCATTCTGCCAGGACTGTGACAGTTTACCATGCCCTGGGCACGTGGGGGAGGAGGCAGAAGAGAATGTTCTACCCTTCATACTGCCACCTCCACACCTTGCCGTGTTCAGGCAGGAAAAACTTCAAAGTGATCTAGGAAGGAGGAGCCAGTGATCTCTGAGAATAGACTGTGTTTTCCATAAGTTTGGGAACAAAGCACCCTGAAGCTATTATCCAGACATTAATTCTCCCAGCACTTAGCAAGTGTCTCCCATGTGTCCTGTGTTGGGCCTGGCTTCTAGAAATACCAAGATAAATGTCAACACAGTGCAAAGCTCAGGGAGTCAAGAATCTAGGGTGAGACTCTCAGCACGGAAGTGTCTGCTCAGGAAGATATCTTTTGGGCCGCATTAGCCCTCACTGTGGCAGGGAAGACTGCTCCCCTTGCAGGTTTCTCCAGGTGGGAGAGACGGATAAAGTATACTGGCTAGGGTGCAAGGAGGTGCTTCTTCCCACAGGAGCCAGGCTATGGAGAACTCCCTTGAAGGTCCCAATTAGCTTTATAGATCCCTAAATATGCTTACCTTCAGCCCCCTTTCTCCATATATGTCTAGATTCTGAGCAGACACATATTCAATGCATGAGAACCATCCAGAAAAAAAGGATTGTTTTATTCTATCCTTTCTCTTTCTTTCTTTATTGTATTTCTCTTTTGCATTCTCTTTGCTTATATTGTGCTACACAGACTATTTCTGGAAAACCTAGTGGCTTCTCCCTGCCTATAAGAGTGAGTCTGAATTCCTACCTAGTCCTTGAATGGAATGTAGACCCACTGCAGGCTTGTTCAATGAAGTATCAAGGTAAATCATTCTACTGGTCTGTGTTTATCAGGGGCTATAATTCATAGTTTAGATACTTTTCCCTTTTGTACTGCTTCTCAATAGAAATTTGAAAGTGAATATTTTTCCTCAACATTGATTTTTACTTTTTTTGTTTGGTGCATGCTAAAGACTAAAATTCTCTCCCACCTCTGCTGCCTATAGCCAAGCTCAGGTGAGTAAGCTTTTGCCAAATCCCCAGCCCCAGCTCTGGGAACAGCTGAAATAGAATGTGTCCTCATGTTTTCTAGCAAATCATTGTCTTCTTTTATATCCCAAAGTGAGCACTAATCAAGCTCTGTACTTTAATACACCATCAATCATTAACAGCAGGCTGCACCTTTCACCAGATTGTGAAAGATGATGGTACAGAGCCACAGAGCTCACGTTCTCAGTGTGGGAAACGCCGCGGAGGGCGACACTTGCCTTAGGGACTCCTAACCTAACTGGGGCAGGCTCCCGCCAGGCCTGGCAAGGAGGTAACAGAGCACAGGAGGCTTCAGATCAGCAAGGGTCACCTTTCCCTTTTCTCTCTCTATCCTTATTCTCTTGCATCTTTCCAACTTCGAATTAGAACAGAGGTGGGGGGCGATTACAATATCACCGGCGGCGGCAGAAGGGACTATGGCTGGTTCACACTGGGTATCAACCTCCTTAACTTGTGGAACCAGTGTGGAGGCACCTTCAAGGCACTGGGAGGTCCAGGGAGAGAGTGTGGGTCAAGCCTTAGGGCAAGGATCAACGGGTCTGACACACAGGTCACATGGCAGACCAGCCCATGGAGAGAAGAGAAAGCAGTGAGGGACAGGAAAGTTCCCTTGATGTGGAGTTGGGGACATCTCTGGATCTCATCCGAAGAGAAAAAAAAAAAAAAAAAGCCAGATACTGGCCTCTGAGAAGCCACTGTAGCCAATGCCAGAGATGTGGCTAATTTTCTTAATGGACTTCAATCATTTTGTGTGTTAGTCTTGGCCTTATAGTGAACACGAAGTATTGAAAGACCCCATACCACCCACTCTCCTTGTCTGGGTTTGCTCTACTAAGGATATCTTGCATTCCTGCAGTATATTCACAATAATAAACCATATTGGTGTACTGTTATTAACTGAAGTCTATAGTTTATGTTTGTATTTATTTTTTGTGTTGTTCAGTGCTATATTTTAGCGAATGCATAATAATGTACCAGTCATTACAAGTTACGTACAAAATTGCTTCACTGCCCTAAAAATCCCATGTTCCAACCTTCCTCTTTCCTTTCCTTTCTTTTCCCCAAATCCCTCACAACCACTGACCTTATTGCTTTCTGTATGATTTTATCTTTTCTAGAATGTCATATAGTTGGAATCATATAGAATGCAACCTTGAACATGGGATTCTTTCACTTGGCTTTTGAGTTTCCTTCATGTCTTTCTATTTCTTGACAGCTTATCTCTTTTCAACACTGAGTAATAGTCTGTTGTATGAATGTACTGTAACCTGTTTATCCAACATGGCAGATGTTTCAACAAGAGGCAGAAACAATGAAAAGGGTAGATGAAGAGACAATAGCAAGGGACAAGGGACACTATAGGAGCAAGAATTGCGAGGTTTTAGAGAAGTAGAAAAACATGCTAGAGAAATGGACACCAAGCTCTCAACTGGCACAAGGCAGGCTACATGGGGCCAGTGGTCAGTGGGAGAAGCCAGCCCCTTGCCCGACTCTGCCAGCCCTTCTCTGCTGTTATGTATGGTGCAAGAGCTATGTTGGCTTCATTGTGAAAATCTGGCACATCGTGGACATCCAAAATACTTCTTCAACCAACAAAACCCTCAGTACTCTTTTCTAAACCCAAAGTCTCCAGGGATCAGAAGGTTACTGGCCTAGCAGCCCTTGAGCAGGGCAGATGAGGCGGCTTGCTTATCTGAGTGCCTGTGTGACTACTTCTCCTTACCGCTCTTCACCTGACCTGTGAGGAGCTCTGTGGACAGAACCTGAGCCCTCACCTTGCAACCCAGTCATAAGCCAAGGGAATGAGTACAAACTTCATGGAACAAAAAGTAAGTAAAGTGACCTGGATGTGAAAAAAAAACAGCTAGGAAAAAAAAAAACACAAACAGCTAGGAGAGGAAGAGGAGCCAACTGGACCCCTCAGATGTTCATATTTGAGAGGCAAGGATGTCGACACAATAGCATCCACAGTCCACATGCAGTGACATGGCCCCCAGTCTGAAGAGTGCAGCTGACATCTGGGTGGAAGGGGATAGCTTTCTAGGGAACCTGATAAATCATCAAAATATTTCAACACTAACAGAAGTCTGTTAGTTGGAACTTACTAATCTTTCAATTATTTGTGAAAGAGCTTATCATTTTAACTAGGTCTTCGCTCAAGGTGATTGTTTAAAATCATTCTCAGGGCATGGTGGCGCTGATCCTCTGTACTCAGATAACTTTCTCCCTGATGAAAACATGAGTGAGTACAGTAAAGTGACAGAGTACTCCACGGGATCTGTTCATATCCTATCCATATCTATCCTCACATCAGTTGCACAGTCAGCCCAAGGCTAGAGAGTTCACAAGAATGTCTTACCTAAGAGATAGAAATTGGGTGCTGCGAGTGAGGAGGTGGTTCTCGCCCGTGTTGTGTGTGTGTGTGAGTGAGGGAGCGAGTGAGCGAGTGAGTGTGTGAGTGTGTGGGGGCACTCGGCTTGTTGTTGTCGCAGACTTCCCCTCCCCTGCGCCCCTCCCCCTCCCCGCCGCCGCTGCAGTGGCCGCTCCTTGGGCCAATGAGCAATAACGATGACATCGAGGTGGAGAGCGATGCTGACAAACGGGCTCACCATAATGCACTCGAACGAAAACATAGGGACCACATCAAAGACAGCTTTCACAGTTTGCAGGACTCTGTCCCATCCCTCCAAGGAGAGAAGGCATCCCGGGGCCCAAATCCTAGACAAAGCCACAGAATATATCCAGTACATGCAAAGGAAAAACCACACACACCAGCAAGATATCGATGACCTCAAGTGGCAGAATGCGCTGCTGGAGCAGCACGCCCGTGCACTGGAGAAAGCGAGGTCGAGTGCGCAGCTGCAGACCAACTACCCCTCCTTGGACAGCAGCCTCTACACCAACTCCAAGGGCAGCACCATCTCTGCCTTTAATGAGGGCTCGGACTCCAGCTCAGAATCGGAGCCCGAAGAGCCCCAGAGCAGGAAGAAGCTCCGGATGGAGGCCAGCTAAGCTGCGTGGGGCGGGCCAGCAATAAGAACTGTCACCATCGGCTCTCAATTCATCTTTAGAACCTTCAGAACCTACTAAGAGACTCTTTATTTTTTTCTCTTTTTTTAATTTTTATTTTTATGTAGGCGCTCTTGGACAACAGCTCTTGTGCTCCTTCCCCTTTTCACTATCTTTTTAACTGCGTTCCCTTCAGGGATTCCCTGTCCCCACCAGGAGTTTTTAAACCAAAACACCCGAACTTGGCAGCTTTTTCTGCGGAGGACAGATGGCCGGCCGGACCTCTGAGCACATGGTGTCCTGCCCGGCCACCAGCTCCTCCAGCCCGCCGGGCACATGCCTGGAGGACGCCTGCTCTGTGGCCTTTCCTCCTGGCCCCACTCTCCTTGACAGACTTTGTGAATCTGTGAACTGCTTGACTTCAAGAAGGAGACCAGTTTGAAGTAATCAGAACTGTCCGCTCCCCTTTGTAAGGATTTTTTCCAAAAAGCTATTTATCGCTCCTGTTGAGCCCAGATCCTTGAAGAACTTGGGTAAAAAGGAAAGCGGGGCCGAGTTTGCAGTCTGGGGCGTGTTTCACTCCTGCTGCTCTGGGCCGTGTTTCCGCCTGTGGAGCCAGCCTCGCAGAGGGCCATGTGACACTTGTACCGGGACAGGGTGGGGGGTGGTGCTGCAGGAGCGTTGGGTGGGCTCAGGGTTTTGTATTGAGGGCCAGTGATGATGTTTTGATATTTATTTCCTGCTACTGAAATTTGAATCTGAGTGAATTATCCCTGTTTCTAAGATGATGTCAGAATGGCAAAGTGACAGATTCATAAAGTAATGATCAAACCTCCCTTTCTTTTCATGTGTATTTCTAAGAAATAGAGCCAACTGATTTTGTAATGTAAATACCAAGAGCAGTTTACCTGGTACTAAACCAGCACCCCGGTGTGGCCCCTCCCCCACCTCCCGCTTCTGTCCTCCTGTCCTGGACCCTGTCTCCACTGTGCGATCTAGCCCTGGTTCTGGCTGCAGTCTGCAGATTCCAGTAAAGGGTGTTGTGTGTGCCTCATTTCTTTGTCATTCTTCTACTCCGTTCCTGGCATTTGCTGATTTCTAGTGTATACTCTACTCTGTAGTCTCTGTCTGTGTTTGATTCCATTCCGTGGAAATAAAAAGTATGTTGTACATACTGCTGAAGAATTGTCTTGCAAGTTAAGGCTTCCCCCTTTACTATAAGACTATAAATAAAAACTTATTTTATCCTTAGAAAAAAAAAGAAATTGGGTGCTGCTTTGCTAAAAGGCTCTTTGATAGGGTGGGGCTCATCCAACGACAGACTGTGACTATGACTATGTAAGTGGGGAAGTGGCAAGTTACTATAGACAGTCAGTTGCACATAGGTGATCAAGGGGACACTGGGACGCTGAGGGGTAGCTACTCCCCACCTCAACGCCTCCTGAGTGGTGCTCCCTGGAGGAGAACATGTACATG
Source organism: Myocastor coypus (assembly GCA_004027025.1). NCBI lineage: Eukaryota > Metazoa > Chordata > Mammalia > Rodentia > Myocastoridae > Myocastor > Myocastor coypus. Next base: position 35,704 of record PVJA010003468.1, on the reverse strand, counting down.
GGAAGGAGAACCCATGGTGACATTGTGTGCTTCAGTGTGCCCATCTAGAACTCTTCCAAACTCAAGATAACAGAAGTAGCCCAAGGGACTTCCACGTAATTGGAAATTCAAGTAGGGGAGAGTCAGACTTGGACCCCAGCACAGCGCCAGCTTTGCAGCAGCTAGTCTTTCCTAATGTATCACCATCTGGCAGCTTGAGACCATCTCCAGTATCTAGGGCCAGGTCTTGCACATGGGAGCTCCCTGTCTGGGCTGAGACTGGAGCCCACTGGTAGAGTACTTACCTAGGATGGGCCATACCTTGCTGTGAGCCCCAGGACCATGAGGTAGAGAAGTTGCTTGCATAAAAAACTTGCTATGAGAAAAATACAGTGTCTGAATTTCACAAAAATCTGTTTACATGGAGCATCTGCTATTCGAGTGCTAATCAGAATAGAATTTACATCTCATGTTCTTGCTCTTTAGATCTCATGCATGGAAGGGACTCATGATGAAAATTCAGGGCAAAGTCTAGCATTTGGTAGAAGAGGAAAGAGAGGACAAATCTCCGGCCCATGTTACTCTGCCCCGGGAATGTAACCTGGTCACCAAACAAATCCTCTCTCCCTGGCCTCTCCCATCCACACTTTTTTCCCCTAACTTTTCATAATGCTTTCTAGATGTAGCTCTTTAGAGCTCATTCTAGGCCTCTTCTTTCCACGCTACCCTGTATTTCTTATCCATAGACACTGGAGCTCTGTCTTAGTTACTTTTTGCTCGTTGCTACAACAAATACCTGATGCTCAAAATGAAGGAAGGAAAAGATTATTTAGACCACAGTTTGTGGAGGTTTCAGTCCATATTCACCTGGCCCAAGACTGAGTGGAACAGAGCAGAGAGCATCCAGTTCATAGCAGTGGAACAGCAACAAAATGGTGGCAGAGGCAGCCAAGCAATCAATCAGGGCAGCAAAGCAACAGCCATAGTCTATCTCTCTGTCTCCCTTTATATTACATTCAGTCTCTCTGCCTCAGCCTATCTGCCTTAGGCTACACTCATAATCCCAGAAGTACTCAGACCATAACCCTATCATTATTAAAACACATAATCCCAGTGACTCATGAGTCAAGTCTCAATCTATAGAAGTCTCCACTCATGATTGCATGAAGCTTTGGGGGGACAATTAGACATAAGCCATAACAAGCTCATTTAAATATTAACTCACAAGGAAAGTAAAATCTCTGTGGAAGGCTTGGAGCTGCCACAAAATCAAGAGGTGGATGAGACGGGGAAGCATGTGAGGCTGACAGTAGCTCTCACAAGGACCTTTGCATCTCCATGGACACTAAAGGGCAGGTGCTTAGGACAGAACACAAAGTTGTGTCCTTCTTGTATGGTCTTGTAAGCCATTTATTAACACAGATATTTTCTGTGTATATGACAAAATAGGCCTCACTAATACAAAGACAAATCATATTTTTCGTGCCCAATAAGCTGGGTGAGGAGACCAGCCAAGAGGCCCACAGTGGTCCTGAGAGATGTGGTCTATGATCTACGATGTCTTGTGGACACTATGGTCAGGCGCTGCATGAGTGATCCTTGAGTCAACTGTACTGAGCTGGAAAGAACTCAGGACTCGAGTTGAAAGTGAAGTTGGAGGCAGGCAGGGTTTTGGAAGCAAGTTCCTGGAGGAGAAGATAGGTTGAAGAACAAAAGCACAGAGGAATCTTCAAGGTTCTGAGAAACTGGAGTTCAAATTCCACTGAATATTTGATGTTTGCAAAAAAGGAGACCAAGACAACCAAACTGAGGGGGACACTAAGACCAGGTTAGAAGACTGAGGCTAAGGAAGATTGTAGATGAGCTACAAACAGAGGAAAGATATCAGCAGATTTGCACGCAGACAGCTCTGGGTGAAATGTGGAGGTAAGTTTGGAGGAGGTGAGACCAAAGACATTCAGAATACTTTGTGTGTGGGGTGGGGGGTGAGTAGGAAATAGCTCAGCAGATTAAAGCACCTGTTACCCAGTCAGGGCCCACACCTGCTTCTCACAGCCCGTGCCCATGACTAGGCTCTGAGTCCAGAGCCTGGCATTTCCCCACAGCTGTGCTGAGCCTCCTCTTTAATTATGAATATGGGCATTTGTCCTAGGTCAGGATGCTACAATACAGTAGGTTCCTAAGGACAGATCGCAGGCTACACCACAGTTCATCTGTTCATTTTATTATAAAAGAACTGTGATCTTCATTTCAGAGGAAGAGTATTTGATTAACCAGCAAGGTAAAGTTATCTTTAAATAATGCATTTACAAGAGAAGATTGTACAATGAATTTCCAGCCATTTGTTCACTATGTGACATCGATTGGGAGAAAGTACTTAATTGTCTGTAATTCAGTTTTCAATGAATGAGTTTTGTTATTCTGCTGAGATTTTCATATCAAGCAGTGAAATGCATTGTCTCACAATTCTAGAGAACAGAAAGCTACAATCAAAGTATCAGAAAGTTATTTCTCTTCCAGGGTCTATGAAGGAAAATACCATCCATGCTTCTCTCTTAGTTTCTAGTACTTTACTGGCAATTGTTGTCACCCTTTGGCTTGTGGACACATCACCCTAATTCCTTCCTTCACCTTCACATGGTATTTTCCCTGTATACCTGTGTCTAGATTTCCCCTCTTTATAACCCCATAAATCATATTAAGAACTATAGCCCATCCTTCTGGCCCAATCTTAATTAATTATATCTGTCTGTAGTTCGTTATTTCCAAATCAGGACTCATTCTAAGAAACTGGGTATTAGGACTGCAGCTCATGAGTGAGGTATAAGGGCACACAGTTCAACCCAAATGCCACCTAATAGAGTTTCTGATAAGAATTAAATGACTTAAAGGCTGGCAAGATGGTTCAGTGGTCTAAAGTGTCTGCTTAGGAAAGCTTAGACAATCGCAGTGACCATGGTTCAAGCTCCCACCACCACCATCACATGCTACACAAGCCCCAACCCCAGGGCAGACTGAGCTGGCCATAATAAAAATAAATAAATAAAGCTCACCTTTAAAAAAAAGGAATTAAATGACAACTCTTTTAAAGTATTTGCAGCAGAGCCTCATACTTAAAAAACTCTCATTGAATATTAGGTAATGCTAGATTTGAATAAAAATCTCCCATGATAGCAGAATGCATTGCGATTTCTCTGATTTCCACCCAAGTGGTCTCACTAGTCATGTATTGCTTGTAGGGTGTCCATTGGTCAGGGCTTATGTGATCCCATGAGAGTATTTTGATTACTACTGGGCTAAAGGTGCAGAATGAGAAGGCATAGGATGCAGCGAAGACTAACTTTTCCTCCCTTTTGCCCCATAATTATATGCTATATAATGAAACTAGCCCTGGGGGAGAAAACCAGCTGTGATTTCTTATATGGTGGGAACCAGGGAAGACTCTGTCCTGCTGATCAGCCCACAAGCAAGCTTCTCAGTGTCTGTGACTCTCCCCACACTGGCCAGGGCAGGGCCACCCTGACAAGCTCAGTAGAGTGTGTTCTGGAAAGGCAGACCCCATGCTGCCTTGGGAAGCAACTGACATGAGTTAAAGTGTTTGCTCACCTCAGATAACGTTAAAATCAGCTGTTGCAAAAATAAATAATGCATGGGGTGTGTGTGTGTGTGTGTGTGTGTGTGTGTGTGTGTGCATGCGTGCGTGCGCACTCGCACGTGCATGTGTGTAAGCATGTCGGTGAAACCAAAACAATTCTTGGAAGAGGAAATAACCAAAGACAAGCTGCTGAAACCAATAAGAGCTAGACCTGGAGAGAACTCTAGACGAAGCAGGCATTTGGCTAGTAAGCTTCCCTCAGTGCTTGGTGGCTGTGCCAGGTGACCACAGTGGAACCGAAGGAGACACTGAAGGGGGATCTATAACTTGGGGGCCTACTTTGCCATGGAGGGACTGATTTCCGGAGTGGGGACTCCCTGACTGCCAAGACAATACAGTGATGCTGTTCCCCTTTTGCTACTGGAAAAACCATGTCTCTGTTCACTGTGATCAGGAAGGCTTCTTTCTGTGTTCTGGTAGGAAAACCCTGGATGAGGAGGCAGGAGTCTGCTCTGATTCTGCCATCTGACCTGGAAGAGTGGCTTAACCTTTCTTGGCTAAGTTTTTCTACTGCTTCTGAAACTTATGAGGGACATAGACTCATGGAAATGGTAGGCCATTTGTGCTGAAGGATTCTCATGAGGCAGTCCAATCTATTTTGTTCATAAGGAGCCCAAGGCTGAAGAATTAAGAACATGGGGCTGGTCAAAGTCATAGAACTGACTAGAGGCAAGGAATCTAGAACTCAGGTGTCTTGACTTCTATGTGTGTGCCATTCCATTCACAATAACCAACGCTCCCTGATACAGTCTGAGTGCTTACTCCTCGGCATAGCCCTCCCAAGCAGATGTGCACATCCCCTTTTCACAGATAAGCGAACTGCCCCACCCAAGACCTTCCGACTGCTAAGCAGAAAGTTGGGTATGCTCTGCACTAGTTAGATGTGCCTCCTGCTACATATCAGCTGCCTTCAATTGCCCTCCAGTGGCCCTGCACATGGCATGTCACTGGCTCTGCTTTCCAATAACACCAATAGCAACAGGATAAAGAATCTGATTCTTGAAAGGCCCTAGGCTAATCACAAAGGTGTGGACCAATGAGCAAGCCTACTTATGCCAAGTGGTCACTGGAAAGTGGTCTTCACCATTATCTTTCCAGTGTGAGCTCTCTCTCTCTCTCTCTCTCTCTCTCTCTCTCTCTCTCTCTCTCTCTCTCTCTCCGTCTCTCTCTCTCTCTTTCTCTCGTTTGTGTGCTTCCTCCTTCAGCTTCCTAAATTGCTGGGATTACACACAGGTGCCATCACACCTGGTTCAGTGTAAGCTCTGTGTAAATGGGCGAGATTTTTAAGCAAGAACACATTACATATCTGATACTAAAAATCAAGTGCTTGGGAGTGGCGTGCAATGCACTAGCCAAGGGTGCCCTAGTGAGGATGTGACGGGGGCAGTTGCCTCAAAGCTTTCAGTGAGGTCTTTATCTCAGATCTCCTGCCTACCATCTCGCTGCTCTCATAATACCTAGTTTAAAGGGACAAGAACAGCAGAACACAGACCCCTGAGTGAAGCCAGCATCTCTTGGTGGCTTAGGAACTAAGAGTTCCTCACTTCTGGGTAAACTGAGGCTCTAATCCTGCCTCTGGATAAAGAAGCTACACCCTCCAAAATATCTCTAGAGTGAGTAGATTGCACTCTAGTCTGGATGGTTTGGCAGCACAATACCGTTTGCTGGTGAGTCTCAGTGACCTTCAGGTCACTGACACCCAGGCCAGAACCTAAAGGAGAGGCTACGAATCCTTGTCATTTCCATGGGCATGCAAGCCATGGGTCTGTTTGAATTGTCTGGGAAACAAGTAAAGAGAAATAGGTGCAAATCAATGTAAAGGATACATTGGATTCATTCAATGTATGACATTATAATTGTGAATGAAATATTTCCCATCCCCTGTGTCCTCCTGTGCCTTTTGAAACTCAACCTATGCATCACACTGACAGCACACGACGGGGCATCCCTATGCATTTGCATGGTAGAGCCACAAGCTACCATGAGCTGCCATCTGGGATAGTGTAAAGAAGCCGACGGAGAGCCTATCATATTGTGAGCCTCTGACGTCCCTTTCAACCCAGATATTTGCTGAGTCAGAGAGCACTAACTTGAATGGAACACTTTTATCTTGCACCGTGTATCCAAACAGAAACAGGTACAGCAAAATATAATCATGACTCCCTCTTCCCACTCACTCCTCACCACAGGCCATCAATAGGCTGGGCTCAGGCAAAGACGCCTGGTCAGAGTTGGAGACAACTCCTGTGCTCCTATGACAAACCATCCCTTCCACTTCTCAGCAGTGGGTATATTAACTACAAGGCCTGCCTTCCCTGGTTTGGCTGCCCCTAATCTTCCTAGTTCCAGAGTGAATTATTAACAACTAAAGTTACAGTGAGCCAGAAGCTACTTCTTGTTAGGCTTTTTGCTTTCAAAATCTACATGCCCAAGAGGACTTTGGCCTCATTCGGTTCATCTGAGTCCAGTCAAGAAGGACACACACACACACACACACACACACACACACACACACACACACGTGGAACTGTCATTTTATTAGAAGAGACACAAGACTAATACTTTTGGGTACTATTTTCAAGAACCAAAATTCATGTGGAAACTTTTCTTCAGAACATAAACTTTACTATTTGACATTTTAACCAAACAAAGGATTTCAGAGAATAGAAGCATATTGTTTTAGAAGGAACTGGAGAAGCACAGCCTGATGGGGAGGTTTTAAAGAGACTTACAATCGTTGCAGAAAAAAAAATCCTGAAACACAGTAAACTCTTAAGTGATTTGATTTACTGGTTATAAATTTCACCCACTATGAAATTAACACAACCTGAATTAGGCCAAAATGTAGGTAGGAATTGATTTGTCCTTTCTCAGTGTATGAATGAGGCATCTGAAATAAACACAAGAAACAAAGTCCAGAAAGAAAAGAAAATCCAGTGACTCATGGGGCAGTTGGATTCCTTGAGAACTGGAAGCCCAAGGTTGTCACAAAATATCCAGGAACCTTTTCTCTGAAATCATTGTAGGAGTGTGTTGAAGTTGTCCTGATGGAAAACAAGGCTTTGCTTCACTGAAACCACAGAGAAGTGGACCTCGGCCCAAAGCATGCCAAGGGAGCATCATTCTAAACTCATAACAGCCGCATTTGTTCAGCATTTATTATGTGCAGCACTGTGCTAAGCTTGAATAAAGTATGCTGTTTGCTCTAGTGAGGCAAACTCTTCTCTTTCCTATTATTTGAAAGATTGAGTAAAACATATAAAATGCTTAGCATTCCACCACCCCATCTTACGCAGAGCCTTGATGAGTCCCTATGTTGACCTCCAGGAGCATACCCTGTAAAGAAGGAAAGACATTTGTCCTAACAAATAGAGTAGGGGCGGGCCCATGTGGGGCAGTGGTTACCTTGACCGTGACAGATTTAATCAACCGACTCTACTAGAACTGTGGGTTCGCTTGTTATCTTGAAAGTTTAAGGGCTGATTTATTAAAGCAATAGGCTTCTAGAAAAAAAAAAAAAAAAAAAACTTTTTAATCAACAAATCATTATCATCAATTCTATTATATCTTTACAGACATTTAAACGTACAAATTCTCCCAGGTAATGGCACAACCCTCGGATGTCTTAGAATTCAGTCTATAAGTAGAGAAGGTTGTTCGACGTCCTCTCCTATTCATTCTTCAATAATTTTTCTGTAAAAATAAATTTAACTCATCTTGAGCCTGCCTTTTTTTCGTGAAGAAAAATATTTTAGACACTCTTAGGCTCTGAGTAACTGAGTTAACAGGAGAAGATAGGTTTCTTAAGCAGCCAGCATGTGACTGTGTTCTCAGGGATATCTCTGCGCACAGCCCTGAGTTCCGACACTTCATCTGTTCTAGATTGTCTGAATGGAAGCTGTCCACATGTATGATGTACCTTAATGAGAGACATCGGCAACCACGGTGTGCCCTGCAGGGAACAACAAGGAAACAGACTGAAGAGAAGGGAGAAAGAATTGGGATCCTTGGCCAGCGGCCAAAGATGTGACACCTGTACATGCACTTGGAGACTGAGTTATGGAAATAAGGAGGAGGATTCTTCTTTGCTTCAGATGGCAAAATTCAGAGTAATGGAAGGAAAGCTTGGGGTGGCCAAGTCCGATAGGGAGGAGAGTGGTCTGCAATGGACATCAGTAGTGGCAGGCCCTTCTTTGCATTTGATGTGCTCACACGGGTCACTGGGGAAAGGGACGCTCAAGTCGAGGAGTTAAGGGGGCACTACAGAACCCCTCAGATTGTGTCTAACTGTGAGAGGAGAGTGCACTGTGGAGCTGAGCTCACCTCTACTTGCATTTAGTTCTGTGAACTTGACAGGCTATCGGACTTCGTGTTTACGACTGGAAATAGAAATGGCAACACTGCCTACTGCTGTTATCGCTGGTCCACAGCACTTTGTGCACTTGAAACGTGAGCACTGTGCCTGACACTGTGCCTGACACATGACGAGCTCTCAGTAGTGTGAATGGAGATTGTAACGAAAGAGAAATCAGTATGAGTTCTTAAGTCTGCAAGAGGATTTGAGCAGTACAAGATCAGCTTGCAGACTTACTGTATAATGAAAAAGAAAGTTAAAATGATTGCTATGTCTATAGCAACATCCTTTCAGAAGCCTGTTCAGGAGTGATAAACCCTGTTGGAAGAGTAAAGGATAGCTAGCCTTATGACAAAAATAAATCAAGACATTTGGGACCCTTTTAATAGTGATGTTCAGAAAGCAAAGACCTTGGGATTTTCAGTTTCCTATGGCTATGTCATAGCTTCTTTATTATTTTTTTTAATGATCAGAACATATTTATTGAGGGGAAAAAAGCTCCTGTCCAAGAGAGGAACAGGAGGGGGGCCCCAAGCATCCCCGGAATGTCATAGCTTCTTTACTTCCCAAGAGAAACTGAAATCAAGCTTTCATCTAGAAACTTATCAAACTCCAGTGTTGATAATGCAGGAACATCTGGTTGACCAACTAATAAAAAAGGAGGTTGTCCCTCCTTTATATTTTTTCCTCATAAAAGAACCAACTGAAAATGAGGAGAAGGGGATACAAGAGGCCTTTATATTTCTCACCTTGGAAGTTTGCACTAAGAGGCACTACTATGAGGCTTTGGGCCCTCTTTCAAATTCCTAGTCTCTGGATTCTAAGCTGTTAGTTACTAAAAGGAAAGGGGGAAAGATCCCTAATATTTCTCCCAGGACTTAGTAGACTGCCCTCGAGATCCTGCTTGCTCACTTATCTAAATGAAATGCATCACATGGGGAACAGCAGCAACTGCCTGCTGCTGAACCAAATGTTTTTTAATCCTGACAGTGGTTCAAACCACCTTGCCTTTGTATGAAAGAGGGCTGTTCAGCCTGGACACTGGAAGAGCAACTGTGTGACAAGGTGAGCTGCATGTAGGCCCCCATCTATTAATGCAGTGAGGTCACAGGTAACTCTAAATGATTTTTTGGAAACTGAATGGTGCTAAGAACAAAAACCTAATGTGACTTCATTCCTTTAGACTGTCCCTAAGATGAACATTATTTTAAAATGCTAAGAACTGTCTGCTTCATTACTGTGTTCAGTGGCACAACCTAGTGCTTGGGCAGTACTGTATGTGCTAATCATGCAAGCACACCTATCACCTAGGACTCTTCCCAATAGCGCCTTGGTTCTGAGTCTCAGATTTTGAGTGAGGATCAAATATGAGCTGGAATCTCTGAGTGTGAGATGAAAGCTTTTGTCCTGGTTTTCTTGTCCTTTATTCTCTGTTATTTCCTTCTTTTATAATCAAATCTATCTGCACAGAAATCTACTTTTGTAGAGAACATTATCAAATTTACTTTACAGAAGGAAAACTTCCTATCATTAGTAACTGTTAACTTGACAAGGCTCTACGTGGCTATCTACATATGGGCTGCAGTGTCTTTGGATTCATAATTACGAGTTGCTCTTTATTTGACTTAGCATGTTAGAAATGGTAGATAAGCTCATCAAAATTCTCTTCACAAAGGTTTCATTTGTCTGAAAGATGCTAAATAATGATCTACACGAGACTCTCACAGTCTCTTGGCATGAAATCAAGGGCACACAAGAGAGACTCTTACAGGTGTAAAATATTGTATCCAAAAATTCAGTAGTACGTAGAATATAAATCTGCTATAATAGGACATGCTTAAAGTAAGCACTCAAACACATGTGGCAATTTCACAATTCTACCTACCAATGGCTTGAATACTTAAACTAGCACTCAGGACTTTGAGAAGAATATCTACAAAAGAACATAGAGAGAGCTTCAAATTGGTGTGGACCAGCGAAAGGTCTTGCAGAAATAATTTCCCCTTACATGCAGAGAGCAAACACGGCCAGCCTTCCTCAGAGCCTTTCTTCCTGATCAAGCTTTGAGATTTTTAGGATCTGATTAGCTTCCTTAATCATAATGGCGATGAATTATTGCAGCCTCCTTTCATTCCTTCTTCACAAATAATTGCACTTAATCTGAAAATGAGTTCTGATGTTGTAAGAGTTGGATACTACAAATTGGTATTATTAATCCTATTAAACCTATAAAGGAGGAATGTTCTACAAGAATAACAGCATATCTGGCTTTATAGACACATGCCTGGAAATATTTCTGAAAGAAATGCCTGCATTAAATAATTTGGATGATATAAGCACACAATACATTGCCACACAACCGCCCACAAGAGCCACAGATCATTCTCACTGCTTCTGATGGAAGGTGTGGCTCACCTTTGTAGTAGATGGAACAGCTAACCTGCACTGCATAATAAGTGTAAAGCAATGCTAGGATTATTAGGCATCGCCTTGATCAGTTTTAGCCACTAATGATATCACTTTTGGTTAAATAATTAGATTGGCTACTAAAACTGTAATAAATTTTGTTAGTATGTTTAGCTGCTTGCTAGATATTCAAAGAGCAGTAAAGTATCAGTATGCATTTTCATTCCTACAGACCTTCAAGAATTGGTAGCTTTAGGGGCCAGCATGATAGCTCAGTGGACTAAAGCACTTGCTTAAGCAGAGTGCAGCAGCTGGGGATTGATCACTGGTGTGTTGTGCAAGCTCTGCCCACTGGCTTGGTGGTGCATGCCTGTATTCCTAGCGCTTGGGGTGCTAAAAACAGGAGAATCACTATGAGTCTGATCTACATAGTGAGATGCTGTACACTCTGTAGACCTTCTCCTAAATACAGAAAAGGAGAAGGAGAAGAGGGAGGAGGAGAACAAGAAAGATGAGGAGGAGAAGGAGAAGAAAAATTGCTCACTTTAGGACTTAGGGGGATGTACTAATCATTACTTTAGTCCTAGAACATCCTAATAAACAGTATATTTTAGGGCTGGGAAGATAGTTTGGCAGTCTAAGCACCTGCTTGGCAACCTCAAGGACCCAAGTTTGACCTCAGGTATTGCATGCTGTGCCAGCCCCAGAATCCTAGGGGCACCATGGTGGCCACCAAAATTGAGCGTGTGATGCATGCCTCTAAGCCCAGTGCTGGGGAGGCTCAGTCAGGAGGATCGCAGTGAGTTCAAGCTGCGCAGCAAGACCCTGTATCAAAGAAAAAAGAAAGAATGAAAGGAAGGAAGGAAGGAAGGAAGGAAGGAAGGAAGGAAGGTAGGAGGGAAGGAAGGAAGGAGGGAAGGAAGGAAGGAAGGAAGGAAGGAAGGAGGGAGGGAGGGAGGGAGGGAGGGAGGGAGGAGGGAGGGAGGGAAGGAAGGAAGGAAGGAGGGAAGATGCTTTTGAGGTGGCAGCTCTGAAGCTCTGATCAACTTTTAATTTTGAATTAAGGGGATGGGGACCACCCGCTCAGGCCTCCCTCCTGTCCCTCTCTCAGACAGCAGTTTTCTTTCTTCCAATAAATATATTTTGCACATAACTTGCATTTGTTCCTAAAATTCATTCTTTTTTTTAAAAAAGGAGATAGAAAATGCATACTTTTACAAAACCATGAAATAATTATACAGAACCATAGATAATGCATAGAAAATGTCATACTGATGAGGAGCTGTACGGAATCACTGTGTAGCCATCCTTATTCAGGATAAAGTTGATAGGCCTCAAAATCTGTCCAATTTTGAGACAGAAAGCAACAACCCACCACAGAAATGGTCTTTCTTCATTTCTGTACTCAAAGTACCTTCCAAACATAAGCACTCACAATGAAAGACAGAGAGTAATCCATCTGCTCACTTGATTACCTTTGTTACATTGCCCTAGACTCGAAGCTTCCAGAGAGCAATGCCTGTATCTCACCTCTTATCATGTCCATACTCACTGGGCCTATAACTAGCAATCCATAAGGGAGTGCAAGTCAGGTAAAGCTACACATGGAAGGTAAAGATGTAGAAGGGCTTTTAAAATATTAACAGACAAGGTTATCTAATACACAGTGAGCAGCTGCACTAAGACAAGAAGCAAGGCTTGGCCTAGTAAATCATCTTCTAATGTATTCTTGATATGTCTGTAGTGATATAGAGATAAGATTGAAGACCAGTTGGTGTTCCTAGAAGTTGTGCATTATAGACAGAGCCCAGAGAGGGATGCCTTCTGTTGCTTGAGAGTCTTGAAAAGCTGAGGCCTGAAGCTTTAGGTGGCAGCTCCTCCTGTGGGTGCCCTGTCAGAATTATAGACAGAGCCCAGAGAGGGCTGCCTTCTGTTGCCTGAGCTTCCCGGAAAGCTGGGGCTCAAGGTTGCAGATGGCAGCTCTTCCCATGGGTGCCCTGTTCTTTGTTTACTTGACACCAATGGTTGCCTTGCCCCTTGCTTAAAGTATTGTCTGGAAGCATTTGTGTGAGCCACATGTCTAAAATATGCTGTATCTGTTAAAATAGTGACATATACTCCTTAGCCATTTTTTTTCTTAATGCTAAATAAAAAGAAGAGCCTTCTGAGGCTCTGCGCTCACTAAGGAAGACAAATCTCGGTGAGTCCTCTAAAGCTACATTCATCAGGTCTTCTCGTTGTTTCTTTAGGCACTGGAACAAAAATCGTACAACATATGTCTTTGTCCACTTTTTGTTGCTATAACAAACAACCTGAGTCTGGGTGTTGTGTAAAGAAGAGAGATTTGCTTCACACAGTTCAGTGCTGAGTGTCCAAAGTTGCCTGAGCCTTTGGGAGAACTGTCTGGCTATATTACAGTACAGTGGGTGACACTGTGATGAAAGTGTGGGCAAGAGAGAAAGAGCACAGATAAATCAGGAAACAATAGAAATGTGAGGGGCCAGCTCACTTCTTTTATGACCCCCTCATCTCAGACAAACTAACCAGGCTCCCATGAGAACTGCACTAATTCCAAGGGGTTTTCCTCCAGAGACCTACTTGCTTCTCACTAGGCTCTTCCCCAAGAGGCTCTGCCTCCCACCAGGGCCACCAGCCTCATATCCAGGCTTCTCTTATATAAACTTTCTTCTACATAAAAATTTAACAAGTACAATAAAACCATAAAAATAAGCATCTGTATGTTCCTCACAATGAAATTATAGGCAGAGTGCTAGATGTTGTGCACACTATGTGTACAGAGAAGAAAGAACATTTCTTTTTGGGTTAGTGTTTTCTCTGTCAAAACTGGACAGATTTTGAGACCAACCTGGGGGGAGCTAAGTGAGCAGAGACATGGCTGAGATTGGAAAGCAGTGAGGGACAGGGCTCATTAGGTACGAGCCTTGAGGACACCTGTGTCCTAAAGACAAGGATAATCAGCAAAACAACATAAGTTAAAAGAGGTGGAAAGGGGGACGGGGAGATAGCTCCGTGGCACAAGTGCCTGCCTGGCAAGTGAAAGGTTGTGAGTTAGAACTCTGGTCAAAAAAAAAAAAAAAAAATCACTAGAAAGATGTCAGAAGTTTGTGTGACTTAGCCAATGGTTAATCACTGATATAAAAAGAATTTAAAATTTTATACACATGCACGAAATCCCACAATGAATGTAGTTCTGATGTACTTCAAGCATTTACTAACAACTTTTTAAAATCTTTAAAAAAAAAAAAGATTTATCCAGGTTGCACAAACTAAGAGATACTAATACCATGCTTTAAGAAAAGGGAGAAAGTTCCATAGTCAGAATTTTCATGACCGCACTATAGTTATACTTTTATACTTTTCTCAGCCCAGTAACATAACTTTAAGAACTATAATTTTTACTAGGTCTGAGCTTTCCTTCAAATATGATACTTTCCAAAATAGATCTGGTGCATTGTTGAAATGTGGTGTATACATTCAGAAATGAAATTCATTTGGAGAAAACTATTTTTCTATTTCATAACTCAAATGAATAGTGGCATAATTTAGTTATTTTTAAATTCATAATAAAACAAACTTAGTTTGCATCTATATTCCATTACATGATATGTGAACTCACGGAATATAAAAATCAACACTTAACCGGGCGTGGTGGTGCACGCCTATAATCCCCAGCACTCAGGAGGCTGAGGCAGGAAGATCGGTGGGAGTACGAGACCAGCCTGGGCTACAACAGTGAGCTCAAGGCCAGCCTGAGCTGCATAGCGAGACCCTATCTCAAAAAGATTAAATAAATAAATAAATAAATCAACAGTTTTCAAAACTATGTCTTTCTGGGTTAAACATCTGTTCTTGAGACTGTGGTTTAAATCCACAGTGAAGGGAAGCATGGAAGTGAGGGAAGGGGGATAAAAGGGAAAAGTTAAAAAGGAAGGCAAGGAAACAAAGTGAGTCTTCCTAAAATCTCCATGGCATCACAATGACCCAGAATATCAAACACTGCTCTCGTGGAGCAGGGAGTGACCACGCTGTATATCTGCGCATGCAGCCACACTTAACTCTGTACTCTGGGCGGAGAAGTCAGTCCCTTCCTACGTCATGTAACTGTCCTTGGTCCCCATGAATCACGCAAATGACGGGGACAGCCACAGGTGCCCGTCTTTTGATATGAAGTATTCATGATCGGAAGAGGCAAATATTCCCAGTCCTGAAGGCAGAGTAAAGATGAAGGCGAGCTCCTGAGCACAGCAGTTCTCTGTAATGTTACGTGCGCTTAACACCCAATGTCTGATTTCATTGCAGCAGTCTGCTTTCGAAGTGCATCTTGGGATAATGAAAAAACATTTAAGTGAACAAAGGATTCAAGTAGACTTTTCATCAAAAATAGTGTACAAATAGCTAGCAAGTACAAGGGGAAAATGTTCAGGCCATTATTCATTAGGGAAATGCGTATCAAAACCACGTCATCTCTACATATTCACTAACTTGTCCGTAATATAAAAAGACAAGCAAGAAAAACTGATGGCTACTCTAACCATAGCCCATCTGGCAGACAAGTAAAAATTGAGCACAGTTCAAAAGTTTCTTCAAGATATAAAGCTGTTACAGGACGCCACCATTTGACTACTGACTGAATAGCTTTGTTAATGGGTAAAAGTACGGTAAATGAGAAGATCCCCGCCCCCAGGCTCAGACTTCCTTACGGGTGGGTTTGGGGATCGAACCACCATCCCTTGTGCCTGACTGGGATTGCCAGTGCAAGTGCTAAAGGCACTGAGCTAACCTGAAAGCTCCCAAAGTATGGCAAATGAATACTTATACCAGTGCTATTCACACTACCCAAAAGTGAGCACAACTCAGCTGCCCATAACGGCACACAGAAACAAAATGAGGTAACTCATACAGTGAACTATTAGCATAGAAAAGAACAGAGTGCTGATGTACATTAGAACACAGATGAGCCTCGAAAACATCATGCCATGTAAAAGAACATCAGTGGTTCTCAACCTGTGGGTCGCGACCCCAGCGGGGGTCCAATGACCAAAACACAGGGGTCACCTAAAACCATTCCGAATCATAACTGTAGCAAAATTACTGTTTGGAAGTAGCCACCAAAATTATTTTTTGGTTTGGGGTCACCACAAGATGAAGAACTGTATTGTGGGGTCATGGCATTAGAAAGGTTGAGAACCACTGATATGTGACACGTCTGGGATAGATAAATCTGCAGAGATGAGGGGGACAAATGATTTACCAGAGGCTGAAAGAGGAAGGAAGAATGTGGAGGTCCCCACTGGACTGTGGCAGTGACAAAAAAAAAAAAAAAAAAAAAAAAAGAATGTTAAATTGGATTGTGGTAATGGATACAAACCAAACTCCGCTGAATTATGTCCTGCAATAGGAGTATGTGAATTTTATCTAAACTTAAAAAAGTAAGAAGGCAAATTTTAAAAGCATTAAGCTTAGACTTAATGGTGGCTTTTTGGAAGCAGATTAGTAAGTACTGAAATTAGTCCTTGGTTAGGGAAAAAGCTATGAAAAAATGTAATAGGTGGAAATTAGAAGCAAAGAGAAGCTGTAATGGGATGAGTCATAAAAAACTAGAAGAGAATAAGATGATAATAACAGACTTTACAAAGAGATACTAAATTAAAGTTTATTAAAGCAGGGGGGCAGATGTACCTTGGAGCTGCATGTAATGTATAATGTTATATGAAATATATATTATAAGGGCCAGGGAGAGAGCTCAGTAGAATAAACACTTGCCTGGCAAGTGCAAGGTCCTGAGTTCAATCTTGGTGCTGCAAAAAAAGAAGAAATATATAATACATAGCAAATATATATGCATATATAGTCATGATGAAAAAAATCTTGATGAATATACTATCACAATGTTAACGGTCGTCCTCATTTAATAAGATTTTATGTGACATACTGCTTTTATTTCTCAATATTTTCTAATTCTGTGGAACAAACATTTAACACTTGGATAACGAAATGAACATGAATATGGAAGTTTGCCGCTTAAGAAGGTATGGTCTCTCACAGGACTAAGACACAGAGGGTATATTTTGAAATCTTCCTAATGGAGACTGACATGCTGACATTGGTTTGCACACTGGGGCAAAATCAGGGTAAGGTTGGCATAACCTGCAGAAGAACTTGGCACGGTGCCACCTCTGAAATACCAAAGCTTAGGAAGACTTGCTCATAGAAATACTAGCGGCAAAGCATAAAAATGGTCATTCCTTTGTTTAACAGATTCTCCCTAATATTGACACTTTCACATCCATACTCTGAGTGGGTCATTCCACATCAGATTTAGAAATATATCTATATCTGTCTTAGTTACTCTTTGCTGATTGTTGGGACAAATACCTGACACCCAAGATCAAGGAATGAAAGGTTTATTTAGCTCACAGTTTCTGGAGGTTGCAGTCCACATTTGGCTGGCTCCAAGGCAGACTGGCACAGGGAAGAGAGCATCCAGTTCATGGCAGTGAGCAGCAACAAAATGGTGACAGAGGCAACCAACTAACCAGAGCAACAGAGAGTCTGTCTCTCGGTCTTATAATACATTCAGGCTCTGCCTCAGGCTATCAGTCTCAGGCCACACTCATAATCCCAACAGTACTAAGATCCATAATCCCAGAAGCACTAAGACACATAATCCCAGTGGATCATGAGTCAAGTCTCAAACTCTAGAAGTCCCCACCCCATGACCACATGAGGCTTTGCGGGGACAACTAGACACAAACCATAGCATTCCACCCCTGGATCCCCAAAGTCTCATGCACATCCCTTTGTGTGAAAGATGTTTTAGTTCATCTCTAAGAGTTGTCAAAGTCCCAACAGTTTCAGTATTTCTGAAAAGCCCAAGTCCCAAGTCTCCTCCAAGATCCAAGGCAAACTCTTCACTGTGAGCTCCTGTATAAAAGAAAAGTTAAGCACATCCAACATTCAAAGGCACAAGGTAAACATTTTCATTCCAAAAGTTATAAACCACAGGGCAATACAAAACACTGGTACCATTACAAGTCCAAAATCCGGCAGGGCAAACATTAAATCCCATAGTTCCAACTGGAATATCTGAAGCAGTCTGCATTGAGTTGTGAGTTTCAAAGGTCTTATATGGTTCTCCTTCTAAGGCACTCTTAGTTTTAGCTTCCACGGCTTCTCTCTCTTTGCCATTTCCCTTAGATCCACGGTTCCGGATTTTCCAAACTTCTGGGATTTTCATGGAATTGGCTTCTCACTCCCTGCTTTCCACATTGCCTTCTCAGGGACATACTGCCTAGCCTCCCAGGCCTTGTTCTGAAAGTGAAGTGAGAGATTTCTTAGCCTAAATACTCCTGCTTTCTGAGTGTACCTAAAACCAACCCTACTATGTGGATGTAGTAGCCAGGCTTCCTTCTCTCTTGGCAGTAGGAGTCAAGTATCTGCACTGATGAACAATCTGACCCTGATTCTGAGGAACAAATTCTCCATGTCGGTGTCATTTTGGAACTGGTTTGGCCACTGCTGCTGGATCTCTGCGGCTTTCTTCTCAAGGCAAAGTTTCTCTCCTCTGCATTCTGAGGCTGCAAAGGATGGAGAGCGCCACTTCCTGTGATGCCCTCAGGCCATCTTTTTGATTCTCTGGTTCCTTCCCAGCAATGGAGATCCTTTCAGCTCCGTCTTTGCAGTCCACAGTTCTCCTGGTGCTTCCTTCCTGACCAAACTCACATTTTAAATCATCCTGCTTGGCTCTTTGCTCTTGATTTTCAACATAAATCTATCTAGAAGCCACCAATAACAACTATGCCACCGCCCCAACAGTTCACAGCTTTGAAATATGTCTTGAAAGATTAATCGGTCCTCCATGCTTAATCTCAGTCTTCGGCAAAATCTCTGGGCATGAGCAAAATTCCAACAGACTTTCAGCCAAGCCATAGCACAAATCAGCTGGAGTCCAACAACCAACACTGTCCTTCTTCCCAGCAGAAACCTCCCCAACCTGGTCTTTACAGGCAGCCTTCTGTCAGTATTCAGGTCTAAGCTCTGACCAGAATCTCCCCTACAGAACAGCCGAAACTTTTCCAGTTCTTTGCAAGTAGGCGACCCCTCTCCAAATCTTTTCTATCTCTGCCCATAAGCCATTCTTTTTTTTTTTTTTGTACAGTTCAGGCTGGCCTTGAGCTCAGTTTTGTAGCCCAGGCTGGTCTCAAACTCGCACCAATCCTCCTGCCTCCGATAAGCCATTCTTTATATGCAGGCTTCCAGACATTCTTCTGGTCTGAGCTCTGACCAGAATCTCCCCTACCATACAGTTGAAGTTTATTCAGCTAAAGTTTATCCAACTGAAATTTATCCAGTTCTATGAAAGTAGGCAACATATCTGAACCTTTCCTAAGTCTTCCCATAAGCCATTTCCAAAAACTCATGATCCACATAGTCAGATTAGTCACAGCAATGACCCCACTCCTGTGGTACCAAATTCTGTCTTAGTTAATCTTCTCTCATTGCTGGAACAAATACCTGCCACCCAAGATGAAGGAAGGAAAGGCTTATTTACCTCACAGTTACTTGAGGTTTCAGTCGATACCCAACTGGCTCCGAGGCTGAGGGGAACAGGGCGGAGAGCATCTAGTTCATGGTGGTGGAACAGCAACACAATAGTGACAGAGGCAACCAACCAACCAGGGCAACCAAGAGCATCCGAGAGTCTGTTTCTCTGTCTCTCTTATAACACATTTAGGCTCTCTGCCTCAGGCCACACCCATAATCCCAACAGTACTAAGATCCGTAATCCCAGCAGTACTAAAACACATAATTCTAGTGGATCACAAGTTAGTCTCAAACTCTAGAATTCCCCACCTCATGACTGCATGAGGCTTTGGGGGGACAACTAAACACAAACCATAACAGTATCAACCTGTTTGCCTTTATGTCTTTCATTGGTATACTTACAAGGCAGTTGACCCCTAAAAGTAATAAAAATTCATTTGTAAAACCGCCCTTCAATTATTTCCCATGAGCTGAGCATGGAACATTGACTAGGTGAGACCCACCTTGCCTCTGTGAGTTTATAATCAAGGTCAGTAGGAGGTGAGAAAGCAGATCCAACTACTGCAAGCCTACAGGCTTTACAGGACTTAGGAAGGGTCTGACCTATAGCTTCCTGTCTAAAGCTAGAGGGCAGAGACTAGAATCTCTGCAAGGACCCTAGGGAAATAAGGGACTAGTCAAACAACAGAACTCACAAAACCTAGACAGAGTGGCTTGGCTTTGGGGTTTGACTTTCACTGAAAATCTAAGCAAAAGTCAGGCAGTAATGATCATGGCGGTGCAATTGCCGTTGGTGCCTGGTGTACGAACAGAGAATAGTCACAATTCCATTGCTGGAGAAAAGAAAAGCATGGAAAATAATTTGCTGTTCATCAGTGGGCATGAGCCATTTAACTATAGTGTTTTCAAGTAATAATATTTTCAAACCAAAAGTTAATAAGCCAGAGTAGTGCCTGACAACAGAGAAAATATTGTCTAAACCTAGCCTTTCAAGGAGTCCTATTATCAATAATTTCTTTTCTTTGCATTTATTTCACAATTTGTTTGTGGAGGAATTACTCCAAGTGTCACTCAATTGAGTGACATGTGGTTTGGAAAGCTAAGAGTGAGAAATTTTTCAAAAACTGAAACAGAATCTGGAAAGAATTTAACTTCTTATCTAGAAGGTCATTCTTGCCAGAGACCTTGGAGGAGAGCAAGATTCTGCAGCTTATTGCCCAATCTTTTTTCCTTAAAGTGACAAAGACTTCAGGCCAGACTTGCCACTGGAGTTGCCAAATTCCCCAGGACTGAACTGCTCTGAGAATGACTCATTCATTCCCTGGGACACGAGATCATGGCTGAGAAGGAGATGATCCATATGCCTAAGACTCAGTTTTCTCTGCCTGCCCTCCACCATTGCAGTTTCCTATATTGTCCCAGAGGTTCTTATAAAAATGAGAACCCTCCCTTGAGAGGTTCTGCATTTTATGTGAATATTCACATCTACGTGGATATTTCTGGAGAAGGAGACTTTGCCAAATGATATCACACGTGACATAGAGCAAGACAGAAAGGAGTAGGGAAGGTTAAAGTAACCATAGAAAGCAGAGGATTATAAAGGCAAATGGTAGGGATAAGGCACAGTTCAGCAACTGATCTTCTTCAAAGCTACATTTCTGGAGACAATCATAAGAACAATAGCAGCAATAAACCATTAAAAAAAATCTAAATCGAATTGCATAAATATCAGAAAGCATCTTATCTACATAATTAAGGAGCAAAAACAGATTTATCACACATTTTATAGAACTGTTTCCTGAACCAGAATTTGTTTCTCATTAAATAAAGTGCTTGCACTTTATTCAGAATGAATCCAGTCCCCTCTAAGACCACAGAAGAGAAAGTGAAACCCAAAGTGGAAGCAGACCTCAAGTCAGGTCAGTCACCCTAGCCAGCCCAAAGGGCCCGCCCCTGAGATGGCAGGAAGGTAAAGAACCAGCCTCACTGCTCCCACCCCAAAGGTTCCCCATGGGTAAGTTATGGGTAGAAACATGAGTGTATGACATAGCCCATGCATTTGGGAGCAGAAAGCAGGCAAAATGTAAGGAGAGAGGTAAAACAGAGGACATTCAGATCATCGGTTTCCCTAGCTTGTGGCCCTCTAATGATTGCAGTCACTGTAGTGTGTACTAACTGCTCATCAACACCTCTTCCTGACTTGTGTCCCACACTTCCTGATCAGTTTATGTATTTTGCGCTCACCTCTGAAAGCAATTCCAGACTTTCATGTTAAATAACTTGATTGCCATGACATGCTTTCTAAAAAAAGAAGCAAAATACTTTGCTTTTAATACTGACATAATTTACGGACTGCATAGTAAAATTTTGCCCTGTTTAAGAAGACCTACTACATCAGAACACACACTAGAAGGTACTACAAAAATTACAAGAAACGTAGTTACTACAGCAACAGTAAGGGTTCTTTAAAAGTGGTCTCCATGAGTAAATTAAAAGGTATTCAGAAAAATAGTAGAACCTAAGCAAGTCTTGGATGCAAGCATTCCAAATCCCTTATCTTCTATGTCCTACAACAACCAGGCGAGATTCAACACAAGTGCAGCGCCATGGACGTGCTTCAAAGTTGTTGAAACGCTCCCATCCCACTTGGCAAATGTCGACTGCACCCAAACTCCAGAATGTTCACATTGCTGGCTTCACCCTCCACACTCTGGACTCCTCATCAATTACCCTGGTCTGTGCAGTGCTGAGAGGGTCACCATCCTCCTATTCTGTAGTTAGGTGCACCTGTCCAGGGTGGTCAATATCCATGATATCCCATTTGCTCAGGCATTGGAACATCATTTCTGCCTGAGAGGAGTCAGGTGATACTGCTCATCTGCAGAGAGGAAAAACTGGTTACTTTTTAGAAGCCAACATCCCACACCCTGCACTGGGCGCACTCCATCTACAGAGCATTGCCTCATGTATTTCTAGTGATGGCATGCTAACCAGTGCCTCTTCATGCAGTGGCTACCAACAGAAGGTTTCGTAGATTTCTCTAGAATAGATCTGAATGCTTCTCTGAAGACAAATGCTGGCACTTTCAGGTTATTATCAGAGCTGGAGTCACTATCATTTTTTAAAATCATTCTTTGCTTCCCTCCCTGTTGTAATTTTTGTTAGTTTGAGACATCTGAGATTTCTGCTACAGTAACCATGATTTTACTACCAAGGTGACATTACTGCCAATTAAATAATTATTAAACAATGATAAATTAAAGCTTAAAAATATTTTAAAAGAGTTATCATTCATCGCCTATTAGTTCCATCATTCAGTATATTTTAGGACTAAAAGTAAGATCTTATGTAAATCTTTTTAAAAAACAAACAAAAACTAAAACAAATTTGGCAAGAGGAAATTGGATTCATGTTTTGCACTGATGAGTTCTTCTTTACCACTAATTAGTAACTCTTTATAAAAGGGATTTTTGTCTGTTTGTTCAATGTGTTATTATAAGTCCCTATAATAGGCTCTGGCACAAAGTTGACATTTAGTAACTGTTTATTTAGCTAATTGATTAAGTAAATGAAGCTCTCCTCTTGCCTCTTACTAAATTTGTCCTAACAGTAGTGTTGGACGCATTTTAAATTTGGAGGTGAGTTCATCTGTCTCTGACATTTCTAGGCAAATGGGGATTTAATCTCTATATAGAAGTCAACACAATGAAACTCTCAATTTGAAAAGTCCTGGGAAGAACTAGCTCCTAACTGTTCACTTGCCCAAGTCTCAGCTTCACAGCTGCACCGTCCACTTCTGCTGTGTGATAGTTCTACGATCAAGCTTTTTTCTTAGATTCAGTGTTGCAGGCAAAATGCAGTATACCTACTGCTCCTTATGGCAGCTCGTACTTTCTATTGTATCATTTCAATTTGGATTAAATCTTAGATAGTATACTGGGGGAATTACAGTTTATGTGTACTCAGTGGAACCTTTGGGCTGAGCCACAACTTCCGTTTTTATAAGCCTTCATGAAACATCTTTATTTAGTAAGATTATTTAATGTCATATGACAAATTTAAGTAGCAACTTTTGAAAAAAAAATGCCCTACTCTCACAGATACTGAACTTAAACAGTAGCAGCACACAGGAACTTCATGCTGTCATTCAATTTGCAGAGTACCCAGACAGTTCCATTTCAGAAGGCTGCATGCAGACTAGAAGCCGACTTGCCGGCTGGAGAGTCACGATGCATATGGCAATTGTGTTTATTTAGTGATTATTAAGTAGTGTCCCAAACCTCATAATTAGCATATCTAAGGTTAAGAAAGCCAACTCTAGTAATAATACGTCCAATATTTTCCACAGTATTTCCTGCTAAAATGATTGCAGAGGTTGTGATGGTCACTACACTGATCCCACAGACTTCTAAGATTGCAATAGCCACACACGACATTCTGTTGGAGTCATCAAGTTCAATCCAGGGGGATCCTTGGTGAGCAAGCTTTTCATAGGGATCTAGTTCAAATGATCACACGTGCCTGTCTTCAGTATTAATTTCCACCATTGAGACCTTGCCCTTCCATCAGAATTTTCTCTAGATTTTCTGGCCCAGTCTCAGCAACTGGAAGCTAGCATGAAGAAATTAATGATATTTCACGTTGATCCAACCACCATATTAATATGCATAAAACAGCATAAGATTAAAATAAATTTATTCTGACTTACTGATAAACTAATACATAAGACCTTGAATTTCTAAAACTGTAACAATTCAGGATTTCCACAAACTGCATATGTTCACATTGTGGATAATATAAATAAATCATCAGACAGAAATTCCAATAAACTCTCAATCTATGATTGATAAGCACCCATGCCTTGTTTTTACTCATTCAATTCCCAGTTGTTCATACTGTAAATAAGGTCTATAGACATTAGCATTAATTGAACTGATATGAAACTAATTGGCTATGGTGCTACCACAGAAATTCAATCATCATGGAGTGAAAGATTTGGCACTTGGAAAAAGCTTCTCTACCCCTGAAACCATCCAGAGATTCATGAAATCCTGCTTTGCACAATTTATAGTCCTGATTCAGTGAGAGCCCAATTAGAATTTGAACACATGATAAACTTGTAGGAACCTACATTAAATATCAAGTAAATAAATGGAGATATAAAGTTAGAACTTGTAACATCCTCTTATTAATTCTATAGTATTCATAATTATGAAATATTCACACTACCAATAAAACTAATTTTTGCACATTCCCAGGACTACTTAATTTAGCTCCATTTCTTTTCACAGAAGAACATGGTTACTTAGCCTTTCCATGGTTTATTGCTCCTCACAGACTGAAATAGCTTCATTTTTATCCAGTTGGAGATATTTTTTAAATTTCCATTATCATTTCTTTTTGGTCTCATGGATGTGTTAAAAATAACATTGCTTAATTTCCAGACATTTGGGGATTCTCTAATTACTTCTCTGATACTGATTTTTAATTCAATCCCACTGTGCTGAAAAACTTATTCTGACTGAATCTTTGAAATTTCCTGAAACATATTATATAATCGTGTATATAGGGCTGGGAGATAGCTCAGTGGCCTAAGCACCTGCCTGGCAAGCACAAAGTCAAGAGTTCAAACCTGATACCTCCAAAAATAAATAAATAAATAAAACCCTCTATGTATTCTATTTTACTGAATATTCCACATGTATTTAAAGTCACTGACTATAGAATTATACAAATGTTAATTAAGTAAATTTGTTAATCAGGTTATATAAATCATCTATGTCATTATTAACTTTTTATTTGTATATTTAATCAGGTATAAGAATATGTTAGCATCATCCATCACTGTGTATTCATCTATTTCTTCTTTTAGTTTTGGCAGTTTTTAGTTCATATGTTTTGGGACCATTGGACATTACATGTATTTGAGCCACGGGTATGAATTTAATGGGATGAAGTGGCTGGTAGCTAGCCATCAAAAACATCTTTCTTCTTTTTATTTTAAAGAAAATTTAAAAACAAAGTGAAAAATACAGAATTTTTAAATACGATCATAGGAAGTTAACAATGGTTATTCTATTGCATATATAATCTGCAGTGTAGTTTCTCAGATTACCGGAGTGAATAAAATCCAAAAGCTACAATACCTACTGTGAAAGGAAAAGAAACTGCTCAAAATGTCAGAACAACTGGGATGGGGGAAAGAGAAAAGAAACTCATTTCAACTGAGATATGTGTTTCTACTTCATAGGAACCCATAAAAAAAATTAAAAAAAAAAAAAACCTCATGTAAAAGAGAAACCATATCCAGAAAAGAGCCACTTCTTGAGTATGCTACCAAACTGTTGTCTCCTCACCTATTAGTACCAGGCCAAGAGCCCACTAAATTGAGAGCTTCTTGTCAAGTGAGGGGCAGCACTCACCGGACAGCATCTATCATGCAGCAATGTGAGACGCAGGTGTACATCATTGATAGTGCTCTTCTTTTGGTGTTCTTGGGAATCTTCTGTCCCTATAGCAAGAAGATGCAGTAATTTGGGCAAGAGCAAACTGATGGTGGAAGACAGGGAGGAACGCAAGAGAAAGTAACCCTGAGTGAGTCTGTGTCTCATGAGAAGCCTATAGTGGAATTCTCCATGAGCTATTAAGTCTATAGAACTAATTAAGAATTAATTCATGGAAAAGGAAATTTATAAAAGCTGTATGGATATTGATTTGATGATGAAAATATGTAATGCAACCATTGTTAAATTTTTCTTGTTTTGAAATTCTATACTATATGTACTCTTGTCACTGTTTCTTTTTTTTTTTTTTTCCTGTTTTTGTGTCTGCTATTTTTACTCTTAAAAATATATTAAGAAAAGAAAAGAAAAGCTGTGTGGCTCTCCATTCGCTGATGTTTCAAAAAATTACAAAGATGACTCCTTATTTCCCTTTCTCCTTTTTTAATTTGATTGATTGATTGGTTGGTTGATTGATTTGGTACAGGGTCTCACTACACAGCTCAGACTCATAGTGATCCTCCTGTCTCAGCCTTGCCAGCACTGGGATTATGGGCTACCACATCCAGTTTCAGTGGCCCGCACAGCACGCTGAATTGCAAGGCTGGCATGACATGCACTACTAAGGGTCAAACCCAAGTCCTTGCACTTGCCAGGCAGGCACTTAGACCACTGAGTTCTCTCCCCAGCTTTCCTTTCTCTTTTAAGTAGATTAGCTTCAATCCAAAGGCCATATCAGAAAGACCAGGGGGATAGCTCAGTAAAATAAGTGCTTTCCTAGCCAGTGCAAGGGTGTGTGTTCAATCTTCGGTTCCACCAATAAATAAATACATAAATAAATAAATAAATAAATAAATAAATAAATAAAAATTTAAAAGGCTATATCAGAAATTGAGAAATCATTCATCTTTGTCTTCTCCCCATTTTTGCTCATATTCATTCCATTAGCTGTTGTCTGTCTGTAAAGTACATCTCAAATGCTCCCTCCTCTCAGTAGCTCCACAGACCTGATCACACCAGTGGGCCATGTCTCCAAGAGCCTCCTCCAGCACCTCTCCATCCTGTCTCTCCACTACATCTTGTCTATTCTGCAGTTACCAAAATGACCTCCTAAAACCTGAATCAGCAATTAGAGCCCCACTGGCTTCTCAGTGTACCTTGAGAAAAACTCCAACTTACTGTCCGTGGTGCAACCAGCCCCACCTGTCTCCCAAGTGTCATGCCAGACACCTCTCATGTCCTCTTAGTCATCTCAGTAACACCTAGAGCAGCACAGATGCTTTCTTCCTTCAAGATCTATTGCACTTGCCATGTTGTCTTCCTGAATACTTTTGTCAGGACCTTACAGGTGACCCCTTTCCTTTTGCACAGATCTGCTTATGTAATTCATATTCGTGGATCCCTTCCTGGGCTATCACTAGTAAACTTCATGAAGTATCACAGCACTGCATTTATTCCAACCACAGAGCTTAACCCCTGTCTACAATTATGCCCAGCGGACTGGCTTCTCCCTTCTCTGTGTTCGTCACTAAACATGTACATCCCTCAGATCAGTTTTTGGCTTGGGTGAGTTTCCATTCCCTAGTTTCTAGTTTATGTAGTCTTTGCTGGGTAATCACCTACTTAGTATATGAAATGACTAAGAAGACTTGGGTGGTTATTCATATCCATTTTGAAGAATTATTTCAAGGCAAAGTGTCATGGCTGACAGCTCAAAATAGTGCAAAATATATTTAATCCTACCTCAAACCTTAACTTCAATAAGCTGACTTTTGGTCACGTAGCATATGGGTAGACAGAGCAGCCAGCCACACATTCACATACAGCATCTACATTTCCCAAAGTTACAGTTGACTTTTTTTGGTATCAAGAACCAAACTCAGGACCTCAGAATTGCCAGGCAAGTGCTATGGCACTGAGCTACAATGCTAACCCTAAGAGTTGCAGTTGAGAGTGACCTGTAATGGGTCTATTCCTCACAATATCTCCAGCACAATGCTTGTACCTAAGAAGTAGTCAATAAATATTTGATGCATACATGCACACATAAGTGAGTTCCTCAGAAATAATGAGATCAGAATTTAGGAAACTTTAGCTCTTCAGGAGAGTAAGCATTTTGAGATAAGCTTCCTTTGATACTTTAACTGAAATTTATAACTCAATTTCCATGTAGAATTTCCATAATACACATGCCTCATTTAATCAAATCCATCTCCAGGTAGCATGAGTCACATCCGAACCCTTCATCCTGCAAATTCTAGTCTGATGACCCCAATATCAAACAGAACAAAAATGAGGTACAGGCTTCTCTCCTTCCACACTTGTCCTAATGTAAACCTTTCCTTGCTGTGGCCCAAATGTATAATTTATTTCATTATTATCTCACATCCCAACTGCAACTCACAAAGTAGAATTTATCTGACATGATGAGTTCTACTGCTTAAAAATAAAACAGGTTCCACATCTTTTTAGCAAACTTTCCAGAAAGCTTAGGGACTTGCAGTCTGGGAAATACAAATAACTCCAGGGGAGACTGGACTGCATGTGAAAACCTGATCCAGTGAGACCCACTGACCAAAACATAGGAATACACATTCAGCCCGTGTATCCACTGGAATATGCCCGTACACTGTCCTGTCATCTACATAGCAGTGACTCCTTACTCATTTTAATCACAAAGTGTCACGGTGGAATTCGGTAAAGGGCACTGCTGAGCAGACTCCACAGTAGCGAGATAAAATCTGAATCAAGGCCTGTGGCAGGTGCTGCTCCTCAGGCAGTCACTCTCCTATGGACCTCCTCCTCTGTGGTACGAAACAGCTGGAGCAGGTCATCCCTGAGATCTCTCTCAGTAGTGACGTCTGATTTGAGAGGCATTGCTTTCTCAGGTTGAGTGCCACGCACAGATCTTCTCCAAAGATGTATGTAATTATGCAATTACAATTCTTGAAGAGTTTGTGAGGTACAAATCTGGCATGATTTACTTTCTGCTACATTCCATTTATTTTTAATGGAAAAATCCTGAATTTTTCTTATACTTTTCATATGGATGAAAAGTATATCCCAGGGTCCAATAAACATCTTAGAGATAAAATTAAGTCTTATGAATTTGGATAATTTAAACTTTTTATTGGCTTTTGCAACTAATCTTGAAGATATTTTATGACCTAACAGAGATAAAAAGAAATGGAAGTTAACAAGAACAGTGATGTGAACAAGACATATTTTATTTGTGTCCCACATATTGGAACCAGGAGTTCTCTTGTGATCATTAAGAGTCCTTTCTTACTGGAATGTATAAAAGGTTTGTTATAAGTGTTAGAATTAAATTCCCAAGATTTCCCTTATATGTAAGACTCGTTGGGTGATAGCCATGTATCCTATCCACAGAAGAATGTAATTGTGTACTAAATCCACAGCAACCCAAATTTTATTAAAACCTTAGAACAGTGGTTTCTAAACAATATTACCTGGAAAACTTCAAGATTCCAATTCTTACAAGATGCTTGGAACAGGATTAGGGTCAAAAGTATTTCAAATCCCATCATTCCTTCCAAAATTCTATTTTAAATATGTTCCATTTCCCAACATGAACCTGGGCTTCCAAAAATACTGGATGCAACCAGATCTCCATAAGCCAGCTCACGGGGGCATTCTGGGCATTTATCCAGATAATTTAAGACAGCACTATGCCCTCAGAAAACAAAAAGGAGTTTTTGATAAAGCAAGGAGCCTCACTGACTAGACCAGTTTAAAGTATCTTCTCTGACATCACAGCCAGACATAAAATATTTTATCAAGATAAAATATTTGGCACACTGGGTCCCTGTCAGCTCATTCTTTTGACTCTGTGCTTCACTTTGCTCTTGTGGTGCAATTTTAAAGTTGAAATCATGTGGGTATAATAGCTTTAGAGATCAGAATGCCTGTCAAGAACATAGCACTGCATTGTTTCATAGAATGATGGCTCTGCAGAGAACATTGCCCTGACTTCAGTCTGTAGCCATACTGAATGGCACTGCACCATCCAGCTTCTCTTTTGCCTAACAGGCCTTGTGAGGTGGAAGGCCTGTTCAAGTTAGAAGGCATTGGGAGGAAATTACTTGCTCTACAAAAAGAGACAAGGGTAGAAAAGTAAGACTTCTAGGAGTCAAATCTCTTTCTCAGGTTGCACAGGTATCTGGGAATAAAGCCAAAAGGAGATCTATGGTGGTTCTTCCAGAACATATGTCTGAGATCTAGCAAGGATCAGCAGAATGACATACATCTTTGGAAGAAAGAGCCTTGTATAGCAGGGATCAATAATTTTTGTTTTGTAATGGACAAGATAGGGAATGATTTCTACTTTTTCAGGTTGCTGATTTATGTTGCAACCATACAACCCTTTGTAGTGTGAAAGCAGCCATAACACTATGCAAAGAAACAGACATAGCTGTGCCCAGGAAAAGTTGATTATTCATTATTGAAATGGAAATTTCATACAGTTTTCACATGCTATAAAGCATTGTCTCATTTTGGATTTTTTTTTAACTATTCAAAAATGTGAAAATTATAGTTGGCTCCTGGCAAACTAGACTGAGGCAGAGCAGGATTTTCCCCGTAGGTCCAGAGAATAACGCACACCATGAGAGAATATACTGTGTCCTAGAGTGACACCCAGTCTCGCTGGCTCTACAGCAGATGCTACAACCCTAAATGCCATGTTTCCTATGTAGCAGTCCTGTTTCATTTTATCAGTGATGATGAAACTTTTAGAGCTTGCTGTGATAGCAAACAGCCAGCCGCAGCATGTGTGCCATTGGGCCATTGACATTAAAATGCCTTGTTTAATAAATGTCACCTCAGTTGTGAATAAAGCATCGGGAGCTCACTGGGAAAGTTACTGAAAGGAAGATGCTTCTGACAAAGCCCGCCTGAGGCACAAGTGCCAGGGGTATTATTTCTGAGTATCAGCGGCCCGAGGTACACTTTATATCATAAGGCAAATGAATCTGAACATTGATTGTGAGCACAGCAATAATGAAAAGTACAGAAAATACTCCAAAACTTTGTTAGGTTCACTGAGAACATGGTGAGAGTGGAAGAAAACGCTTGAGTTTGTCTATAAACAGCTGCTCCAAGGAACTTGCCACATTTCTCAGTCAGCTGGAGCTCTGGCAGCCCATTCTTGGAAAGGCCTGATTCGTTTGCTTACTTTGGCTGACACTCAACTTTCCCTTGAATTCAAGGGCTTTCTCTCCTGCTGAAACTGTATTTATGTCAGTAGGTGAAGAGCCTTCTCTTGGCTAAGACAGATTCTGAGACAGAACCTCTTCTTTTGAGACTGTGAGCTGTGAGGACTGTATAAAAATGACAAGGCTAGAGTCTGTGTTTCTGGATAAGGCTAGAGTCCAGATTTTTCTGGATAAGCCAAAGCAGATCTGTGGTTTTTCTGACTTGGATAAAGGCAGTAGCTGTAAACTACAGCAGAAAATACATTTTGCTCTACTATGATTTGACTCTCACCTCTACAGATGTAGTTTTTAAGAAATAGGGCATTTAAAAGATTCCCTCACCATGAGTACCTGGATGGTGTGTACAGTTATTGAGGGAGGGGCTTTGTTATAAAAGTAAGAGTTCTCACAGGCCCCAATCTGATCCTTGTCATTACTCCTTCTTACATATGCATAGTTTTCCTATTCTTATGAAAGACACAGCACCAAGGCTTTTATGAGATGCTTGTACCCTACTTTTGGACTTTCCAGCCTCCAGAACCATCAAATATGTAAAATACCTGACCTGTGATACTCTATTGTATCAGACAAAATGAACTAAAACACATTCTATTTGTTTTCCGGCCAAAGTGCCCTCAGAAGAAGAAAAGACCTATGAAGTTCCTCTGAAAGCCAATAGAAAGCTAAAGGATATCAAAATAGCTGGTTGCTGTGGGAGCGACTTTTGGCTACTGCAAAATAAACAGCAACAAAGAAGTCACTAGAGCTATAATCCCAACCTCTCCTATAGGGCCACAGGCCCTGACAATCACTGACTTACCCTTCTTTTACCATACTAAAGAACATGATACCTCACTAAAACATTTATAATGATGTAGTTACCTGTTATAATAGTCATTAGGACTTTTTGATTAAAATGTACAGAAATCCAATTCAAACTGATCTAAGCAAAAATAGATATTCAAGTAAAACAAGGCCGATTGAAAAGTCTGAAATAGTTATGGATTGATCTTCAGATAGAATAGCATACATTGTTCCAGGTGCTATCTTCTCTCTTCCCTGCCATCTTTTCTCTCTTCTCTTCATTGTGTTGGGTTCACATATTGACCAGTTTTCTCCAATGAGAAAAGAAACACAGACTCTAGCCATTTCATTTTTATACAGTTCTCACAGCTCACATTTTCAAAAGAAAAGGTTCTGTCTCAGGATCTGTCTTAGTAAAAAGAACCTTCCTTTCTCTGCTTGAGTTAGACACTCACCTTTGAATTCACTGAAGATTCCAGAGGGACAGAATATAAGCATCTAACATGGGCCACATGTTTACCTTTTGCAGGTAGATAAGTCCTTAAACTAAATGTCTGCTAAATCATGTGGCTTGAGCAAAACGAAGTTCTACAAATAAAAGAGCATGAGACAATAATGAAAATAAAGCTGTACACTATAAAAGTTAAGTTTTAATTTGTAAAATTCTGGGCAACAAAAGCAAAGGAAAGAATATCACAGTTCTTATGATAAAAACAGCATGGCACTGGCAGAAAAAAATTAGACCTGAGGATTAGTGGAACAGATGAGAAAATGCATAAACAACTCAGATACACTCAGCTACTTTATCTTAGATGAAGGGTTCAGAAACATTTACTGGACGAAAGAGTCCTTTAATAAATGGTTCTGGGGGTTGGGCTGTGGTGGCACATGCTTGTAATCCCAGCATACTTGGGAGGCTGAGGCAGGAGGATCGGTGCATGTTTGCGACCAGCCTGGGGTACAAATAGTGAGCTCAAGGCGGCCAGCCTGAACTGCATAGCAAGGCCCTATCTCAAAAAGACAAATATATATGTATATATATTTACATATATATATATATATATATCACATATATTTATATATACCATATATATTTATATATACCATATATATCTATATATACCATACATATAAAATTCTGGGAAAACTGCCTTCCCACTATGCCAAAAACTAAAACTTGAACCATGTTCATCATCATGCGCTAAATTCCAAATGGATCAAAGTTTAAATAGTAAAACAAACAAATCTACTGAAGAAGAAAATAGGTAGAGACCTTGAAGACATAGGGAGAGTCAGAGAGTTCATGAACAAAATCAGACTGTACAGGAAATACTTTAAAGAATCATCCCTGGGATCTCATTTTCTTAAATGAAAAGAGCGAAATGACTACTAA
The DNA here is from genome assembly GCA_004027025.1 of Myocastor coypus. Lineage (NCBI taxonomy): Eukaryota > Metazoa > Chordata > Mammalia > Rodentia > Myocastoridae > Myocastor > Myocastor coypus. The sequence goes on along the minus strand of PVJA010003468.1, from coordinate 2,835 downwards.
TTTTGTAGAAGTTCAAAAGAACATCAATACTTACTTTGAAAACCTTTACACAGAAGGTGGAAAACACAGTAAAAATCGACAGATTCCTACATATGCATATGAATCATAAAAGCTGAATCAAGGTATAAAAATTCTGAATAAGTCAATATCAGTTAATGAGGTTTACAGTATTTAAAAAAACTTAGCAACAAAGAAAAACTGAGGTCATGATAGATTTGCTGCTGAATTTATAAGAGATTTAGAGAATGTTTAATGCCAATATTGTTCAAACTCTTTAATGAAATTGAAAGGGGAGCAATATTCCTTAACTCATACCAGGAGTTGAATATTACCCTGATTCCAAAATTGAGAAAGATTCAACCCATAAAAAGAACTTCTGACCAGTTTCTATAATGCACATAAATGCAAAAATTATCAGTAAAACACTAGCTAATTGTATGAACTAAATTACCCAGAATATTATATGTCATAGCCAGGTGAGATTTATGCCAGAGACACAGAAATGGTTGAATATATTGAAATTAATAAATGTAATATACCATATCAGCAGAGTCAAAAAAATCACATGATTAACTCATTTTAACACAGAAAAAATTTTGATGAAGTCCAACATTTTTTTTTTTTTTTTAACTTTAGGAAAGGTCTAAAGGGTGTTCAAGGTCTCACTACTAAATCAGACTCATAGTGATCTGCCTTTTTAAAGTCTCCCAAGAGCTGCTATTACAGGCATATGTCACTACACCCAGTCTCAACTGTCATCTCAGTGCACCCCAGGGGCGTGGTGGGCACAGAAAGCCAGTGGATTGAACCCCTGGCCCATGCACCTGCTTGCAGGCTCTTTAATCCACTGAGTTATTTGGCCAGCCCTAAGTCCAACATTCATTCATAATAATTAAAAAAAAAACTTACATGAAATTAAAAGAGATGGTCTCTATCTCAATCTGATAAAATCCATCAATGAAAAACCTATGGCTAACATTGCATGAATAGAGAAAATCTGAAAGAGTTCACTTTAAAATCAGGAACAACTACTTTCTCTTAGTTCAGTGAGAAGAAATACTTGTACTAACAGTGTTTAGAAAACTTATCATGTCTGCATCTCCTACTCTAAACAACTACTATTAAGACAACAATATGCATTGTATTAATTATTGTGTCTCATTGTCACCATTCCTATTCAATATGGTTCTGGAGATGTTAGCCAGAGCAACTAGATAAGAAAGAAAAATAAAATGAAAATGGATAGGAAAGTAAGAAAACAAATGATCTAACTTAATTGGAGATGTAGCTTGGCCACTTGAATCTTTAAACACCTGTAACAGGCATCACATTTTAATCCCATGTTTAAAAAAAAAGAAAAAAAAAAAAAACAGAAATGGATGAACACATAGAACGTGTGGTTACCAATGATACAAAAATATCTGTAGGGAAATCAAGTGCATTCAGTTTGTGACTTCAGAGCATAGGATTGGGTGTTGGATAAAAATTGATGCAAGCTTTCCTATTGTCTGTGCAACAGATAATTAAACAAAAAAATGAGCACAAGCAACCATACAGAGAATAAAAATGTTAACCAGTGTCTTGACTATTTTACTCAAGTGTCTAAATATGAAAAGTTTCAGCTTGATAAATTTATCAGTACAAAATAGTAAGAAATCTAGGGTTGGAAATAAGCTTAGAGCTTGGGAATTCTAAAGTGGCTGTGGAAACATTTGTTGTGAGTTTGTAACTTATGAACCATTCAGATTTGATCTGCTTTATATGCAGGTCCAGTTGTTTAGGGCTTAGGCTTGTATGGTAAATCACTGGATGCCTTTTGGCCCATTCAGCTACAGATGGTGAGCAGATCTGGCCCCTTTCAGTTGTTAGGATGCCAGGTCTGACACTTTGCATGTTCTTGATAAGAACTAGTAAGACTTTCCTAAAATATTACCAGGCTTTTATGAGTGCAAAATGCTCAAATTTATGTAAAAAGTAGAAGTATATAGCCGGGCGTGGTGGCACACGCCTGTAATCCCAGCACTCGGGAGGCTGAGGCAGGAGGATCGATGTGAGTTCGAGACCAGCCTGGGCTACAAAAGTGAGCTTAAGGCCAGCCTGAACTGCATAGTGAGACCCTGTCTCAAAAAAAAAAAAAAAAGTAGAAGTATATACCATGTGATATCAAAAGAAAGGGAACAGTAGCAGCTCTTGATGTTCCTTAATTCCCTTTAGAGGGCAGAAACTTCGTACCTGAACAACCCATTTTGCACTTAATGCTTTTTGATGCTTAGAAATAGGACAAGTAATTTTTGATTGAAAAAAAGACAAGTAAGAAAAGTCCATCCTACAGCTAATTAGATATGCCTCTCAGGAAAAAGTACTAACTTGCTCTTTTTGTTCTTGGCTTTTAGTTTGTGAGATTACTCTATTTTTAGTATAATACTATTTCTTTCAATAAATTCTAAAATGAAAACTTTTGAAACAATGAATATATGAAAGGAAATTAGCATTATTTGCAGGTGACATGATACACTACCTGGAAAACCTTAAAAGACTACTAAAAGACTCCCAGAATTAATAACCAAGATCAATAGCATAGCTCGATACAAAGTCAGCACTCAAAAATTAATAGCATTCTTATACACAAATGACAAACACACTGAGAAAAAATAGGGAAACCACACTTTTCACACTAGCATCCAAAAAGCTGAAATAGTAGTCAATCTAGCAAAAGAAGGAAAAGATTGATACAATGAAAATTATAGAACTCAGAAAAAAGAAATTGAAGAGGATTTTGGAAAATGCAAACATTCCTTGCTCACAGACAGGAACAACTAGCTTTTTTTTTTTTTT
>PVJA010003467.1:30000-94836 GCA_004027025.1 Myocastor coypus | reverse complement strand
AAAAAAAAAAAAAAAAAAAAAAAAAAAAAAAAAAAAAAAAAAAAAAAAAAAAAAAAAAGATAAAATATGACAGCTAGATAATAGTACATATTTCTGTACCACATGTATTTTGTGCCATTTAAAAATAAGTATAGAGCCGGGTGTGGTGGTGCACACCTGTAGTCCCAGCACTTGGGAGGCTGAGGCAGGAGGATTGCTTCAAGTTCGAGACCAATCTGGGCTACAAAAGTGAGCTCAAGGCCAGCCTGAACTGCAGAGCAAGACCCTGTTTCAAAGACAAATAAATAAATAAATGAATAAATAAATAAATAAATAAATAAAAATATAGATAGGTGCCTAAAAAGAATGTTGTGCTCTTCGAACCCTGGTCCCACCAAAAAAAAAAAAAAAAAAAGAAGAATGTTGTGCTCTTGCTATGTCAGATGAAAATATAATCATAAATATTATTCTAAATCTAGATGCAAAGAATCAATCGGTAATTTCTTTGTAACAACAAATAAAGACACAAATCTGGATGTGGAGACTATATCCTGGTGTCTTATTTAAAACTTGCTTTAGTTTCCCCGGACAAAATGATGAGATGGTGTCACTTTATCTGAGATTCCCCACCCTGAACTGCCTCATGTTCCTTTCTCATACTTCCAACAAGCCTGGCTTTGAAAGGTCCTCAGGACAGGATGCTTCCCATCAGAGGATCAGACACTGCTCCTTTTTCCTTCTGTGGTGTAGCAGCACCCTAGACCACCTTAGTCACTTTCTTTGAGATAATTGCCTCCACCCTCTGCCCAGTTTTTCAGTCCTTTGATTGCAGAGGGGGTTAATATGTATCATTGCCTTCAACCAGTTTTTATCAAATTCTTTCATTAGGCCAGGTGCCACCAATATGCCATACACGAGACAAGGTGGTCTCCACTGTAGCTGTGTTCTTGAGGGTGGTCTCAGGTAATAGAAAATTCATGCTACAGTCTCAGAATTGCAGAAGTATAACTTATTAGAGACACTGTGGAGTAGAAACTCAACTAGACACCTTGCATTTGCCCATATAGCCACTTAAGTGAGTCATAAGAGGTGAATTAAATATAGTGGCTTTCAGCATCACTGGACACTTTAGATAGACACATTGGCCACTGAAGTCCCATTTATTTCACTGAACACTCGGACCAAGAGATTCTGAGGAACTATTATAGCACATGCCCAATTTAATGCCCAAAGGTTATCTCAGTTAGACAGAGTTGTCTACTTTACCGAAGGTGACCACGAGAATGCCTTTTCATCCATCCCTGAAGCATCATCTTGTTGCTCCACCGCATTCTCCTAGCTTCTTCCACGTGATTTTTTTTTACCATCTTGTACTGAAGAGGATTTTGCCAGCTCTTCTGTTTACTTAATTATTTCACCTATATGCCCTATATTGGGGTCAGTTCTTTTTTAATATATTTCAGTCTCTTCCACCATCACCCCAACTCTTTCATCAACATCTGGTTACTGTAACACAATAACAATCGTAGATCACTTTGCTGCTGTTGCTTGTCTTTTTTTGGGTTTCAGGGGAAAAAAAAAAAAAAAAACATCAGTGGAAGAGCCTCAATTTTTTAAAGCAGAGGATCTACAAAGAAGTCACTTTCGATGCAGCTACTATCTGAATCTCTCAGCACTTTGGTTATTAATCTCAATGCATAACAGTGGCTTTGGTCTTTTTTCAGATGAGGGCCTGGCTTCTGCAAAAGGCTGCCAGTTGCAGAGACTACCATCCTGTGGTATGCCCCCAAACATCTTATTCGTCTTGATATTTCTTTCATAGAAACACATATGACAGATAAGGAGTCACTAGAGGATGTGTTTGCTTTGTGTCAGACAGATATTAAAACAATAAACTATATTGCCCTGGGATTCCAGTGCACATACAGCCAGAGAACAAGGCCGAGATGAGATGTTTCTGAAAAGCAGCAAGGCAGTTGTTCCAGGGGAATTCCCTGGAAACACCAAGCCCTGTGATAGCATTGACAGAAAGTATTTTTTAATGCTCACGTTCTCTTAAGAGGATCAACTGGCTGCTGCGGCTTCCACACTTAATTCCTTGACAGTACTCACCCTCCTCCAACTTGACAGTGGTGAGAGAGAAATCCTTCCATATTTTGAGAAGCTTATACGGAGAGTCTATTTTTTAAGCACTCATCTGCCCTTCTTTTGCTTCCTGAACCTGCTATGAATTAAAAAAAAAAAAAATTCTGCATACAGAGCACTGAGCAGGAAAGTTACATAGGTCAAATATGAGATCATGCTTCATTCCTGGAATATCAGGGAATGCAGCCTGTGGAAAACAACAGGTGTGGGTGTCTAGCAGCCTTGGCTTTGCAACCTGAGCCAAGCCCCTAAGGCTCTGCAGAGCTAGGAAAATGCAGCTGAGAAGAGGAAGAAGAGCATCTGATGGCACTCAAGTAAATCAAGTGCTGTACTGAGTAGGGATTCTGAGCCTTCCCGCATAAAAATGCATCTACCTACAAAGGGGCCCACTCCTCCTTTTGCTCCATTTCTCTTCAAAAACAAATTTCTGCACTTAGAATAGAGAGGCATAGAAGGAAGCTGAGCTTGCCTCCCAGAAAAAGGACAAAAGAGCCTGGGCTGGTTCATTTAAACGTGGTAATTTGAACATTTGCTTCACTATGAATGCCAAAAACACTATTTTCTTAAAACAGGCTTTTATCATTTACCTAAAAGAACCATCATACCCTAAATGATTTATTCCTACTGCAAAATTGGGGACATTGTTGAGAAAATGCAGTTTCAGTACTGGACATGCTCAATCTATTGGGGCTATCTCGTTGTATTTTGTTTGTAGGCAGCGTGGTTCTTGCCACCTCATTGCTTTTCATGTGTGAGCAAACAAGCAAACATGAGAATCACCCCTGCAGGTACAACGTGCTATGAGTTTCCACTGTCCTCACTCTTAGTAACTGTTCAAACTATCTAGGGAGCATTTACAAAAGATTAGTTTTCACTAACGAATTCCAGCCCCTATTTTTGATTTCACAAAGTTCTCCTGGTACTGTGATACAGTTTAGTGAAAAGAGCTGGATTCCAACAGAGAGGGGAGTAAAATACAATAGTGCACTAGTGATGTGACCGTGTCCAGTGTCTGCAGCGTTAGCTGTCCTGTGTATCTACTTGCCTGTAGGCATGAAATAGAATCACTGTGTCAAGAGCCTTCAGGCTGCTTGAAGCTCAAGAGCACCTCAGGTAAAGAGCTGCTCTTTCGCTTTTTCTATTAGAAGATATCTTCCACAGTATTTTTGAAGTTCACTAAAAATCCTAGCTGGGACAGTTTGTATTAATCCAGTAACTTGCCCAGCGGGTCATCTCCTAAAGGTCTTCCTTCAGTCTGTTTTAAACTAGCGCTTCAGGAGTTGCAGCTCCTTTATCAGGCAGGTGATGACTAGGTCCAGATGACACTGGTTCTGTAGGTTGACTTTGGGTGTTGATCAAAGGATCCAGGCTCTGTTTTTAAAGTTTAAATGTAGGTGCTCAAAAGCAGATGGCCTCAAAAAAAAAAAAAAAAAAAAAAAGAAAAGAAAAAGCAGCAGATGGCCTCACCAAAAGACCACCTATCCCCTAGGTGATGCCTTGAACAATACATCTGCATTGTGTACTCTTGCCCCTATGCCATTCCCCTATCTGGAGTCACTGCCAAGCCCTCTGGGGTGGCCTCAAGTTGAGAAGCTGAAGCAGCCAGCCCTAGAGAACCATGGGTAATCTAGCCCAGCATAAGGAAGCTAATTTATCTCACTTGCCCTGTTTCCTACCTGGAGAGGCAATTCACTGAGCTTGCTGTTTGAGCCAGCTGTTAGATAGATCAGGAATGACTTAACAATTGAACCATTACCATGTATGTGCACTCGATAAAGTAATTATTTATGTAAATTATTTGGTTTCTTTTTTCCATGCCTGCCTGGGGGAAAAAGAAACTAAGTTGACATTGGTACAGATTTTGTCAAACTAATAGATGATGGCAAATTGCTTTCTCCAAATTAAAATAGATTTCAGCATTGCGGAACTTTGTCTATCTCCAGTGCTCCTTTAGACAACAGAGAGCATCTTTGCAAATGCCTTCTGCAGTCCTGCCAAGTTAAACAGGCCAAGATTGAGATTCATTCTTGTCTTGCTGAATGAAATGTTATAAATATCTTGCGTGGAGGTTATTGTCAATACCTGTGAGTAGACAAATTGCAAATACCTCTTCTGCAGAGGCAAAGCCCGTGACTTGCGCAGTCAACAGCCACGTCATTCACTACCTGCTTGCAGGATTAATCCAACTATTTGTGATGTGTGAGAGACGAGACAATAGTTAAATTCTAAAGGTAAGAAGGGACCTTGTGGCAGTCAGTGAAAGAAAGACAAGGCTGTAATTCTTGCTCAAAGCCACGCAGACCTTGAGTGCTGAAGAATATTCCTGTGCACGTGTGATGTGCATGGGTTCTTATTGCTGCTTAAATTTATTTTCTTTTAATTTAGGAACCTTTTTTCCTGTGAGAATGCCCAGGAAAAATCCCACTATATTAATGCATTGTAGTTTCCTCTGTATGTTTTTTAACTAGCTGATTTCTTTTATGTCCAAAGGAGTGGTTTGTTTCAAACCAAGTTGTGATTCAAACGATATTTAATAGTATAAAGAGTTCATTTATCTATAGAAAAAAGCACAGAGCCACAAAATGTTACGATAGGTTCTTAATCACATTCTAAAACTTTGAGATGAGTTCCACATTCCGGTCTTCCAAATTCAAAATCTCTAATGGAATTTACTGGAAGGAGGTCATAGTGATCACGTTTGAATGTAATCTTCACCAATACCATGCCAGTCTAACCCCAGTCATTGCTGGGAGCAGAGTCCATGCTCCCCACCTTTTTGAATTGTATAAGACATCTCTGGCTCTCATGCATCCAGATATGGAGGGGCAGTTTGCCTTTGGACTCTTACCAGTCACATCAGTCAGTGGCTGTCTCTATGGCCGGCATCCAGTTGGCAGAAAGGAATAGGACTTTGTCAGGTAACATGAAAATCTCAGAGCACACATACATAACAAAGAAATGTACAAACTCTGCCACTGTCACCATCCCCTCCCAGGAGCATTCACTCATTGCCCGAAACCGGGAGCATATTGAGATCTCTGTGATGCTTGTCATCAGATTCCTCTGCAAATGAAGAAAGTCCATGTTGGATTAGGGCTAGCTCTCTGGGATGCATTGTGTATATAGGAGACAGTGTAGCAGCTCATTCAGAGGAGAGCAGAAATATTGGGTTGAGGGGCTCCAAGGAGAGGGAGAGGGGAATATAAAAAGCTTCTCTCAGGGCCTACTGGGAAGCCATTTGAGTTGGCTAACAGATAAGACCCTGGGCTCCAGTTCAGGCTTCCTTGATTCCACTCGTTTCCTGAGTGTCTGAAATAATCTACGCTTCCATTTGCTCCTAGGAGGGTGAAAATAGCGATACTCCTGGTTGATATGGCTTGTGATCTATAGTGGGTGAATCTGTGCATCTGGCAATTAGCTAGTGTTAATAAATAAATGCTAGCTGTAGTCATGCCACTGAATTTTGTGTTCCATCTGATAGTGGAGTCTTAGAGGCTGGAATTTTGTCAATTGTTTCCATCACTCCCACTTCCCACCACCTGGGGTCTGGACAGTTGGAAGTCCAGGATCCCCTGTTATTAACATCATCAACAACCCATCATTCTTCTTGGAACACAGAAGCTTCACAGGTAAAACTTGGGAGGCTCTTCTGAGTGCCAAGACTGCTGTCCCCTTTCCTTAGAAACTAAGCTATTACGGAAATCTTAAGTTTATTTGATGATGGAATCAGTGACATTTCAATAATTACCAAGCACCGTATCATCTTGCAGATGCTGGAGACACAGTGGTGCCTCAAATGTTGTCCTCAGGGCACAATGACAGCTACATAAAGCAGGGGCAATAGAGCCAGGTGCTAAGAAATTACGTGGAGCAGGATGAGCAACAACAGGGTGCCCTGATTGGGGTGATTGTGAGCGTCAAGAGCTATGAGATAAGATTGAAAAGCAAAGCCCCAGGAGGAGGTAATGTTGAAACCAATGTTTATATCAGGAATTTTTCAGAGATTAGATCAAGAAGAAAGACCTTCCAGAGCGCCTGACTGAGATGGAGTGGGCTGGAGACAAATGAACCATCTTATCCTCTGTCAGACTTATCCTCAAAGTCTAGCCGACATAAAGTTTTAGATCAATAAGTTCTGTTTGGCAATCAGGACAGTATAATGTCACCATGACACCTCCCCTCCCCCTTGAAAAAAATGTCCATTTTCCTTCAAGTTTCAGTTCTCGCCAACTCCTTCAACACATCCTAATCAGACCTGTAACAGCCTAGAAACTTCTGGCTAATTTCGATTTGACTAAAACTTTTGTACCATGACGCTATGTAAAGAGATTCAATTATGGAGCGCAGTGTTTTGTGAGTAACTACCGCCCATAAAAAGTTAATTAATCAGGGCTGTGTCAATTTCCTCGTGCCATGTCAATTTGCTGCAAGGTAATTAATCACTAATCACCCACCAAGCAGCAGGCCGAGGGACAATCCATGAGCCATTTATTGTCTTTTCCCCAAATAAATGGCACACGCATCCAGGAAGAAGCACATCTTGCCTTTCACAATATTTTTATCGACACTTTTGCATGTTGTAATAGACGGCAGCCACAAGCAGCTGCAGTTCAATGGAATATGAATATTAAAGAAACAAATGAGCGGAGATTTATACGACATTGCGTTTCTGTTATGTCAGTTTTGAGATTAAACCAAGCAAATGAACAGTGAAAAATTACTCTTCCATGTGGAGAATGGTGATTAGACTTGTACATTAATTAGAAATTTTTGTTTTCCTATTCAATGCATTTCAAATGAGGATGTCCTATAAGGAACTGTTTGTCCAAAATGTAGATTTATTCACTTCTAAACAGCAGTGTTTAATATCAACATTCATTTTTCTACAGAAACAAGAGTCAATCCCAAATGTGGGTTTCAGGGATAAATACACGTGAATATGAGAACCAGAGATTCCATAAATTGAGTGGCCATTGTGGTCTTTTTGTAAATGAAAGGATGAGATGCTTCTGCCATTGTTTTCCCCACTAACCACAAAATTACTGAACAAAAATAAAGACCAGGGCCAGTAAGATAGCTCAGCAGTCTAAAGTGCCTGCTTAGGCAAGCTTAGGCAGGTGCAGGGAGCCACAGTTCAAATCCCAGTACCACATGCTGTGCCAGCCCTGTCCTCAGAGTAGGCTGAGACAGCCCCTACCATCCCACCGCAAAGAAAGAAATATAAGGCCTTTTCAGTTTTGTTTTAATCTAAACTTAATATCTCCATCATATTAAAATTTCAAATTAATGCCATTTAAAAAGTGACCAGAAGTACCTGGAGCGTAGAGGCAAACAATTTTGCCACCTGAAAAGAGGATCTGATTTTTTGGACTGTTCCTCACGATGTTAATCATGGTACCATCCTCGAAGGGTACCATCCTGGAAGATAACTCCCCTAGGAGGTTCGGCGGGCTGCTTATCCTGCTTTGATGTGTAACCTATTACGCCATTTTTTAAAATTTATGGTCCAGCACACAGAATGGGAGCTCCCCCAAGGGGAATCCGGCCAGGCCCAAAACCTGCTGTTGAAAGCCTATCCACACCCCCAGAACTGTGTAAGTGAATGTTTCCACCCATAAATTTCCTGCGGAACAATTCAACTGCAAATTAGCGCGCACATATTTTTGTCTCCCAACTCTCAGGGAGAGGGGAAAGGTAGCATAAGGGAGCCTTGGGAGGGGAGGCTGAGACAAAGAGCGCCACCGTCCACCCCGATGGCGCATCTTTACCGGGCATCTGGCAGTCTCATGCAAATTCACACCAGCGCACAAACGCAGAGAATAATTGCCCATTAAAGCGGTTGTATATTTTTATGGCTTTGATGCAGAATCTGCCCCTCCTGTGGGGTTTTGCATCTGCTATTCTTCCATTTCTCCCCGAGCTCTAAAACTTTAATATGCAGTTTATAATCCTCAAGTATTTTCTACTGGTTTTGTGTTTCTTCTCCTGGGATTTGTAGGCTGGCGAAATGATCTCATTTGTGTTTATTTTCGAAGGTAAGCACCATGTTCATAAAAGAGACGGAGGGGGCGGAGCCACACGAGTCACTGTAAATACACTGAAGCCAGAGCTCATGGGAAGGGGGGCTATGTGTTCGAGGGCAAGTCGGGCAGCATGCAATTGACGCTTTGGTAAACGGCCGCTTTTGCCGGTTGATCCAGCCACACACCTTCCATTTAAGTGTTGATCTGCCTGGATGCTGGAGCAGGTCCCAGTGTGCCTCTTCTTACGCCCCACAGTGCCCCTGAGCTGCACAGCACAGGATTCCTCCGCCAGAATGTGGGGTTCCTCCCTTAACCTCCTCCAGATATGCTTTGGCACAAATGTAGCTGAAAGGTGAGAATAGATAGGCTGGGAATACTGATGTATCGACAAGATATACAAGTGGTGTTTTCTCCAAAACCCCCTGCCCTGTTTTCTTTAAGAAGAATTCATTTCTGGCTTATGAGCTAAATCCAATTTCCACTGCGATGATACCACATTTTTCACTTTGATTCATGCTGGATAAGGTGCAAGAGGCAAACTTCGGGTTTTCTCTCCCTTGTCTCCTTCATGCCAGGGATGAAAGATTTATGCTCTGTCCACAAATCAGCTTGCGTGCCTTCCATTTCCCCTCATTGGACATCTGTTTACAAGTTTATTAACCTGAAGTTCAACCCAGAAAAACATCAGACGCTTGTTCTGGAGTTCAGAAATGCTTATCATCTGGTACTTTTTTCATTTTAACATTGTTCTCTAATGAAGAGGTATTTATAAATATTGGACAAGGTGACAGGTTTATGGTATGTATTTTTATATTGATTTACTCCATTCCAGAAAAGTGAGTTTCCACTTGGCATTTTTCATTGGATTTATGAAACATTTATTGCCCATGAATTATGTCCGAACTCCTGAACAGGGATGGGGAGAGATGCCAAGGTTCTTTTAATATAACAATAATGTCATGCCATCAAGTAAGCCTATAATTAAGATTTTTTTCTATACGGTGAAAGGATAAAATAATTTTAGTCTTGTTTAATCTGTATCTGAGTCATCTGTCCAGATGACTGCTTCAAATAAACTTTTAACTCTATTGCAGCATCTAGAAGCCACTCCATCCAGTAGGCAAGTCAGAAAAATATTCACTCCTTCTATCCCAGGTGCAGTCTACAGGAAGTCTGATGAACAGCTGTGAGTTTTGCCTTACAAGTGACCCCTTCTTTCAGTGGCATAAGAAAGCCGCCAAGCTGTTCCAGACCAAGTGCCACAGGAAAGAATTCTCTACATGAGAGAAGTTGAGGAGCATAGAAGGTGCAGGTGTAAATCAGAGGAGTTTGGGATTATGCTGGTTATTTTCTTTGTCTTTGTGCGTAAGTATAGAGCTCAGGGAATGTTCATTGCTGAAGGAGCGATGCACCTTCCTACCTTTTAATAGGTAGCCCAAGTCTGTAGGGTTTTTCTCAGAACAAATAGAATTTCCAAACCCTGCCATCTATGCTACAGTAAACGTAAATTTAAAGGAAATAAGGGTTCTGAAAATTTCAAGTACAATGTGTCTGTCCAAGCACTGTCTTCTTCCACTGGAATCACTGTGTTCTGTGTTTAGTTGTATTTCCTGGACAAATATAGCACTGACTTTTCTAGAGATCTTGACCATGCCCCAGTTGTACAGTGTGCATGGTGTTCATCTACAGCTCCTGTGCACCTTGGACTGTGTGATGAGTGGTGAGCAGCAAAGTGGAGGATGTCGCAGTTCTACAAGGACAGATGTGACATTGGTTAACCACTGGTAGAGTGACTGGGCACAGTGGTAGGTTCTGTGTGATACCAGGCGTGCCTTAAGTCTCCTGGCAAAACAGGTGGAGAGCCCTGAGACAAGCTCTTGATAAAATGCTAAATTTCCCAGGCCAGACTTGAACTGTCAATCCTCCTGCTTCAGCCTCCCAGACTGAAGGGGCCACAGGCCCCTAGTATCACATCCTTCTCGAGATACTTGATTCTTATAGGCACTGCGGAGAATAGGGGTAGTCTTCTTCAAGATGAAATGTGAAGAAAAAGATGGAAAAATAGTATGAAATTAATGGAAGGATGGGGAGGGAGTGGACAGAAAAAAGGTGCATTGATTGGAATGCCTAACCAGGTTCCCTGGGACAGGTCTAGACTGAAAACTAGAGAGAGCTACGGAAATCCCACTAGGGAGACCTACAGGCTTCGCATTCACTCAGAAGCCTCCGGACCACCTGGAAGCTCTGTTTGCCCTGGGACTTGGCCTCCATGAAGGCGATCTCTGAGCCAGGAGCTGCTTTCACTGGTTCTCACTCTGTCCCCGTAATAGAATAAACATTCCTCTAACAACCCTGCTTGCAGGAACCCAGAAAGGCTGGTCTGAGGCCTTGTAAGCCTGTCACCCTACAGGGGGACAGACGTTTTCTTCCCTGGAATAAAGAGGCACAGACAGATTCCTGGTCTTCCCGAATCTGAGCAGCACTCGCTCCCCTTGCTCTGCTACTGGGCTGCTGTTTCATGCTCTATCTGAACATCTAAATCCTCCAAGAATGAGTGTAAAACCTGCTTGTCGCTGAGAGGAATCTTGTCTCCCTCACACAGCTCCACAGCCAGCGATAATGAATAGGTCAGCATAATTACTGCGCATCCTCACACAGGCCACCAGCTGCTTGGCCAGATTGTGCGTCCCACATTTCCTTTATTTCAAAATCCAGGGTGCTCCTAGGAAAACTTAATATCTGAACTGTGGCAAAAGAGATTTGTAGTCAAGCCCTTCCTAATCACGTTTCCCCCAGTCTAGCAGCAAGCTTCTACCCCTTTCTGCTGGTCTCCTATCCTGTTAACGTTCACTCCCTTGCTCTGTTGAGACTCGCCTCTCACCACCATTCCCAACACGTGGGTGGAAATGCCATCCAAGAAAGTCAGGTGCTGGGGGCTGGCCAGGAGCGTTGACAATAACTGCACAACTTGTCTTTAACAGCAATAATAAAAAGTTTAAAATAACCTTTATGGCCTTCCCAGATACAAATAGAAGAAAGCAATCAGAGTGACTTGGATCTGTGAGCCTAGTGTTTTGCCAACATTGCAGGAAAAAGATGTGGTAGAATCCATTCACCCCTTGAGAGCACAAAGAATGTCAGACCATCAGAACCAGGTGGTTGTTCAGGAAATTCAAGGTTCTTTTCTTTTTTTTTTTTTGTTTGTTTGTTTGTTTATTTTTTTCAGACCAGAAGTGGTATCTTATTGAGAATGGCTTTTATGGGAAACTTCTCTGTCTCTGTCTCTGTCTCTGTCTCTGTCTCTGTCTCTGTCTCTGTCTTTCTGTCTCTGTCTGTCTGTCTGTCTCTCTCACGTTTTCTCTCTGTCTCTCTCTGTCTCTGTCTGCCTCCTTCCCTCCCTTTCTGTCTGCCTGCCTGCCTCCCTCCCTCTTTCCCTCCATCCCTCTCTCTTCCCTCCTCCTCCATGCCTAAGGAGGCACAATTTCCATCCATTCATATACCCATGTTCACTGTCAGCCTCCTGGGAAGTGCCTAATGACTCCTGATTTCTTAGGCACATACTTTTTCCTTCCAGCGTCTTCTTTTTGGCTTATTTTTGCTCTTTTCCCAAGCCACAGTTTGACCTGTGTACAAACATGCATGACTTGGACCCTGAAAGAGCTGGGAAGAGCCACCATAGTGTGCTTACTCTCTTGAAAGTGACAATGAGAGGGGCCAAGTAATGTCTCTTGGCTCTGTGGACACAAGGGGAAGGGGATCTTTGCACAATATAAACTGTAGCACTCTGTGAGGTTAGGTGTCCGGCAGAAGATAGAGCTTCCCTCACTGCAGGCTGCCTGAGATGTCTCTACAGCTCTTCTCAGACAGTGGCTTCCCAAGTACTCTTTCCCTGAAAAGCATGTCAGTGTGGGATATGGTTTGGGTATCACTACCTGCGGCTATGTGATCTGGGACAGGCCTGGTGAGTACAGGGACGGCGGTACTTAGAGGAGCCAGGAGGCAGCTGCAGAACTGGCCTGAGGAGCTTCACCAGAGCAGGGTCCTCCTGGGTAGAAGCCCTTGAATGAAGTTTCAGGGGTCTCAAAGACTAGTCCTCCTCAAGTCATCTCTTAACTCTGCATCATCTTTTAGCAACTTCTAGGACAGGAGTCCCAAGAGCTTCTTCCCACATTTCTCAGTCTGTATTTAGGGGGCTGTGTTTGCTTTTTTTCTCTTTTATTCTGGAACAGGATCTCATGCACTGCTACATTGCTGAGGTTGGACTCAAACGTGTAACTCCTGCTTCAACCTCTAAGAGTGTTGAGTTACAGTTGTGTCCTACCATGCCTGGCTATGTGTGCTTTCAAAGGCTGCAAAGAAAGCTGAGGAGATTTTGATATGTTGTTACTCATCTGTTCTAGGGAGATGCAAGTGGTGTGCACACTCAGAATTCCATGTATTCATGCCTGTAGGAATACATCAATTAAAAGCTTCTGACAGGTCATATATAGCATAAAGGAAAACGTGGGGAATTTTTAAAAAAGGGATAAAGGGAAATAAATAAAAGGTGAACTCTTATGCATTTCAGCCCCAAAGATAATTACTAGCCTGTGAAAGTATGTTTATAAATGTCTGCACAAATATGCATATGTATGTATATGCAGAGAGATATTAGTGTATATATACATATATACACATGTTTATAAGCACAGTTACACTTATAGATGCACACACATGTGCACAAATGCATACTGCACACTCAGAAGCAGGTATATGCATAAGGAAATGCATATACACATATAAATATATACAGTGATTGAGAGATACTGTGCATACACTTTGCCTTTTATCTTTGCTAAAATGTATGTTTATGCTATGAGTCTGTCTCATGGTAGTAACAAATCCTTGTAAATGTTTGTCATTGGCCACATGTTTGTGGGTAGAGGGACCACTGTCCTCACTCCTCCTCTCAGGAATTTTTCCTTGGCCTCAGCTCTACTGTCTGCTTTCTGCCTCACGATCCGTGGGGTGGAGACTTGCCTTTCCTCTGATGTGACAAGGGGCCAGAAGATAGTCCCCTGGAGGGCACTGCACACAGGTGCACACATCACAGTTCTCACCGTGCTCTCTCCTCTTTCCTCCAGTGCCCGGCTTCCCGTATCCAGCTGCCACTGCAGCAGCCGCCTATCGAGGGGCACACCTGAGAGGCCGTGGCCGCGCCGTGTACAACACCTTCCGGGCCGCGGCGCCCCCGCCCCCGATCCCGGCTTATGGAGGGTAAGTGGGCTGCCTGGCACAAACCCCCACCGCACCCCAGGCACGGAGTGTTTGCACGCATGATGATCTTGACCGAACCCCTCCTCCCCAGAACCACCCCAGCATGCAGCCCGACGTGCGCCTGCAGCGAAGCACCTTGCAAAGAGTATTGAAAAATGAGAGTAATTTGTCCTGTCATGGTTGGTGCCTTTAAGCATTCTACATGTCACATGGTGTTATGTAAATTCTCTTTGAGACTGAATGCTGGAGAACAGAGAAATGGTTACAGCCAAAGATGTATTTCTGATGATTGCAAACATCTGCTTATTAAGGAGGTTGGACCACATTTATCCCTTGAATTCAAAGGGACTTGAGGTTTTTCATACATAAAAATCACTGGGGTGGTCTTGCTCCCCTCCCCAAATGCATCTTGTGCTCCCAGGTTTATGAGCCTTTGCCTGAGAAAATTAGGTGTTGAGTCCAATGTAAACATTTGAGAGTTTGATGAAATTGGAATTAATCTGCCTTTTAGTTGCATTTTCCAAAGTAGCATGAGCTTCCTTTCTCCTCTGTCAGGAAAACGCAAATTGATTTGTCCCCTAATGTGCTTTGGGTTCTTCCATGCATGGGCTTTTATATTGCCAAGTGACTGTCAAGAAATGGTGGCCAATGCTGAGGGGGAAATATAGACACTGATTTAATGGAGAAAATCGTATTATTTTGCTCTCTACTCTTCTGCTAGGAATCTTCCTAGAAATTTCTTGCACCTCTGGGTTCAGGAGAGAGAAACCTCTTTAAGATAGTAGAGCCCTAGATAAGGGGACTTTTTAAAGTCTAAGGACATTTCTGGTGGCTGTGGTAGGAAAGTACCAATAACAGGTAGCAGGTATAGTCCAGGGACACTACTGAGAACCCTGGAACTCACAGTACAGTTCCTCCACCACAGAGACACAGCTACCTGGCTGCTGGGGAGAAACTCAGTGTTTGGAAAATTCAGTCTCCCCAAGAAACCCTGGTCCACATGAGGGCTCCCTGCCCAGGGATGAGTTTGCCAGTCTGAGGAGAGAATGTGGTTGCAAAATGGGTTAAATGCATTTTCTTAAAAGCTTTGTTGCTCATAAATGTTTTAGGAAATCTGAATTAGCCTAGACCATCTCTTTAACATACTGAGGACAAAGGGAAATAAGCTTGTTTTCATTATTTATTCATATAACACCCATTCCAAAACAGAGCATTTGAAGTGTTTCAAAAATAAAGACGATGAAGCAACATTGTGGGTACAGCAAAATGAAACTAGATGGAATCATCAGGAAAAGACGATTAAGGAAAAGGAATAAGACAGTGCCCATGAGCTTTCATGTGTACAGTTTGGGTTGGCTATGAGCTTCTTACTGGAGAAAATAATAGCACAAACATTGCGGATCATAAGAAACAAAGAATACGATAGACCCGAGTTTTTTCTCCGCCTCAAAATGCATCTGCATGCCCTAGGCCTTATGCATCTGATCACGTGATATAAGAAAGCATTGATTATATAATCTTTGTCTCAGCCCCCAGAATATTGAGCCCATTTTATGGATCCACAAGTGCAGAAATAAAGATTTGTGGTTCCCAAAGTCGCACCGGAAGTTATGAAAAGAAAAGTCTAAGTTACTCTCTTGGCTCATGTAAATTACTAAAAGCAAGATCCATATGCCGTAAATGCAAAATTACATCTTTACACCATATTATTTTGTCTCAAAATTGATGTCTTATGTAGGAGCACAGTAATTGTAGTTTTTCTGTCACATATGTATATACACTCAGTCAGTACCTGATACTGTACTGAACAGAACAATAATAAAGTAAAATTATATAGCTTATCCTCACATGAACAATTCATAAAAATCTCAAATAGCATGCCTGCTACAAAATTGAAATTTACTAACTTATAATGAATGTGCGCCTCACTGGGAATAACCATGCTTAACTAATTAATGCCACATCCACCAGGGAGACACACAACCATTTCTAAAAGGTATGCAATATATTTGAGACTGCTTGGCAGAGGAGGCAATTGTAATATTCCAGCATTATTCCTCACCTGTTTGGTTAAAAAGGTGGGTTGTGCCTCTTTGCCAATAGTACTAAAAAGTATAACATGATACTTAGAGGATAGAATTCTCAACAGACTGCCAGGAGAGGGGCAGAAGGACTGGTATTGGGGAACCCTTGTCTGCAAAAATCTGAGATAGCAAGATGATAGCCCAAAAAAGGAAAATTCAGCCAATCTAGAGCATGTGGGGATTTCCAGTCCTTTGGCAGAAGATTTGCATGTCCCATTGACGTCTTTACTTCTGCTCAGGTTAGCTCAACATCCCATATTCAGCACCTATTACACTCTGAGCTCTGCTGCACACTAAAGAGAAAGAGACCACTAGAATGTTTTTTTGGTTGGTGCAGGAAGAATGCATCTGAAAATAATTTTTTTAATGTGACAGGTGGTACTGTAGGGTATGAGCACCAAGAAAGGACCCTTATCCTAGTGTGGGCTTTTAGACCACATATTCCAGAAGTAAAGAAGTAAGGGATGTGCTCAAGGCCACAACAGCTAGGATATTGCCCAGCAATACTGTCCCACACACATTGTTCTTCGCCTTTTGGATAGATATCATCCAGCCAATTTCATTTATTAAAGAAGAATTTATTTTTCTTATTGATACCAATGAAAGATACATCTGTCATCCCATTCTTCATGAAATATCCAGAGAATACTAGGCTATCACTTGAGCTCCAGCCAAAAGCATGCCAGGAACCTGCATCCAAGAGTGCCTTCACTATTTTTCTCCCTTGGGGTGATTTTTGAAATTGGTATCTTGCAGAACCCCATGGGCCATGGGTATCTTTTTGAACCTCTGGACTTGGAAGTATCCATCATCACAATAGCCACACACTGAATTCATTCAGGATGTCTGTCCTCATCTTTGTCTATCCCTCCCCTCCCAGAAGGCAAACAACATGGGCTATGAAGAGATCCTAATCTGTTTTGCATTATGTTCCTAAGTAGAAACTCTTGGGATGTCAGGACAGGATCATTCTCCTGGGGGCAGCAGACACTGTGCGAGGGATCATGAAGGGATCACAGGGACAAGTGAAAAAATGCTAGGTTTAGCCAACATTAGCTAAATGGAGCTCATGATGAGTTAGGAAGCCATGTCTACAGGATTTCTTTTTTAATAGATTTTTTAAAGAGAATAAATACAGCAAAAAAAAAATAGTTAGCAATAATACAGAATTTCACTAAACAAATAGGAATTAAAAAATGGTTTTTATATTGCATATTGTTGTCTTTAAATTGGTTTTCCAGATTACCAGATATAAACATGCAAAATTTATCAAACAAGTTATAAAAATTTAAAAAGGAGAGAAAAAATAATATAAAATAACCCTTAACTACTCCTTTCAATAGACCAGCAGAAATCAAGAAATTAGCAGTAATTTTCCAAGCTATCCTATATATATATATATATATATATATATATATATATATATATATATATCTTTCTCTCTTTTTCTTTCTTTTGTCCTTTTCCTCATCCCAGCTGTTCCTTCCATTTGAATATATTCTTTTCCTTCCAGTCCTTGAAAGTCCTACAAAGACCTTGTATAGCTTAACCTCTGTGGACACCATTTCTTTAACCCCTATAGACACCTGCCTCTATAGGGCTGATAGTGGGTGACATAGGAAAATCAACATAGTCGCAGCCTAGTACGGCCCATACCCTAAAATGTGTTTAGTGCACAGAGCTTTCTTATTGAAGCTGATGTCATGATTGACATTTTCAAGCCCACTTTTCTTTCTCAGGACTCCCTTTTACTTGTGTTGAGCACACAAAGCAGATCTGATGTTTGTCCCTTTCGGGATTATTTACCTTTCTGTGGAACACCTACTATGGTCAGTCTCCATGGCTCCCAGACCACAGAGATGTTTTAGTTAAAAGTATTTCAATTGTTTATACTGTTCATTTTTTGTTTTGGTTGTTTTTTGAACTTGGAATTCAACTCAGGATTTTGCAATGATGGGCAGGCATTGTTGAACTGAGCCATATGCCATACCCTTGCTTATACATTATATGAATTAAAAAATAAAGTTCCAATTCAAAGCAATCAAAAAGAACCGAATGACGAGGTTTTCCACGTTTCTCTCTGAATTTGATCCTGAACTCAAGTTTATGACGAAGCCTGAATGTTGATTCTATCTTCCTAGGATTCCTTTGGGGGAAAACAGCCTTTTAGTTACTCCTATTAAAAGAAGATTGCATACAGGCTGCTGACCAATAGGTCCAGATGGCAGAAGTACTGAAGACACATCACCAGTCCCTGACATGAGAGGGAAGCTACTAAGCCCAAGCCTCCTCCCAGAGCAATCTAATTTCCAGGAGATTACACTCGCCGATTCCTTGGGTTGAGGCTTTTTCTTTTCTTTTCTTTTCTTTGAAGACATGGGCTTTCGATGCAGTTCAGACTCACCTTGAGTTCATTTTGTACCCTAGCCTGGTCTTGAACTTGCAACCATCCTACTGCCTCAGGCCAACAGAGTGCTGAGCTTATAGGTGTGCATCACCACATCCAGTCCGAGTTTCTGTTCTACATCATTACATAACTTTGTATCAAGTGCCTACTATATACCATATGCATCGTACATTGAAATATGTTTCCATGAAGTGTCATGAAAGATGCTCTTTTTATCCCTAAGCACCTAACATTAGCTAATAAGCTATAGGGTTTGCTATTCATTGTCCAGGTATCTTGCAGTAATATACTCTGCATTTTCACAGGTAATTAATTGTGACAATTCTGCATATAGCTTTGCAGAGGTCTTTGAGAAACAGTTTTGAAGATATTCTATGTCACTTTGCGTATAAGAAAAATCTGGTAGAATCCCAAGAGAAAACTACTTACAGTTCCCCAAATGAGAGAATGAAATCCACAAATAGATTCTAATGGAAAGTTTTCATGCTAGTTCTCAGACTAGTCTACAAAATGCCTCTGACACAAATCTCTAAGACAAAGTAGGTATATACTAGCCACTAGTATATACACTAGCTGTGTATGTGCTAGCCATATGGTTATACTTTCTAAATGTTTAATCTTTAGCCCACAATATTTAATGCTCAGGAAATATTTCTCATTTAATCTATATGTTAAAAATCTATGATATTCATTGCTCATTTTCCAAGCAATCTAGTTTTTTTGAGATGGAGTGGCATATTTTCTTCCCACACATTCTTAGCTCAAATTTTGTCTTGTCTTGTTTTTAACTAGGAACAGACCCCAGAGCCTCCTCTCTGAGCCACATTCCTAGCCCCATGTTTTGTTTTGTTTTGTTTTGTTTTCTTAAAAAAACAAAGTCTCCCTTTTTTTTCCCCCCAAGGCTGGCCTCAAATAGGAAAATCTCCTGCCTCAGCCTCAGCTCCCGAGTGTGCTTGGATGGGCTACCACACCTACCTGGTAGCTTTACTATGTAACTAAAAGTTCTCCTGAGTAAATTTATTGACAACATCAAAAAACAATTAATTGTTAAAGCTCCTCTACCGTAGGGAGTAGATTTCACAGATGCCTTTAATAAGATAGTTAAAAATATGCATTGTTCCTAGTGGAAAACATTTTTGTACAAACACACACTATCTTATATGAATATGCAAGCAGGTATGAATTCATAAATCCACCTGATAGCTATTCAAACACAGCTGTCTTTGAACATGCTGAATAATTGAATGTATTCTCTAGTTGGAAGGGACAGCAGGGTCAAGAACTCTTAAACAGCCTTTCCTAGAAACATGTATTTGTGGTTGGTATATGTTACATGAAAAAAATAGATTGTATAGTTTTGGGTACACTGTACCTTCATTCCTCCCTTTTCCTTTTTTGAAAGTAAGCTCATTTGCCGTAGTGCAGTATTTCTCCGCTTGCATTCATCCAAATGTTTAACTACTGCTATTACTTTTCTGAGAAAATGAGATGTGCGTTTGCATTATGCTCTTGCGAAAGCATATTGCAGCACCGAAGTGATTGACAAGCAATACAATTACCTCTGCGTGGATAGACACGCCATCTCCGCATTAAACAGGGCCTTCCCTGTTCGATGCATGGTAGCAACTCCCTTCTCTGTGACTGAGCCGTAATCTATCTGTAGCTGCGTCCTCAACCAGGACCTTTGTTCTCCTTTCTCTGTGTGTCTGGTATTTCAAGTATACTTGTTTAATGAAACTTAAAAAAAAAAAATATTTGAACACATTCTTTTTATTTTTAGATGCATTCATGGCAATTGGCATTAGAGTTTGTGTCAGAGCTTTCTCATACCCAGCAACACCTTCAGGATAGCACCTAGAAGACTGACCTTTAGTTTTGTTCCAAGTAACATTTGGGGGGGGGGAGGTTATGTTCCATGTGGAAGTATTTTTGCAATCACTGAATGAACAGCAACATCAATATCACCTGGTAGCTACTCGGGATACAGAGTCTTAGAACCCTTCCCTTGATCTGGATCTACTGAATCAGAACCTCTGGACTGGGCCTGGTGCCTAGCGTGTTGTGTCCCAGTAAGTTCTCAAGGTGATTCTGTCCACCGTGTGATTAAGAGTGTGGGTTGTGGGGGAGCGCAGGGATTTGGGCCAGGATCCCAACTAAATCAACACTAGCTCTCTTTGTTTCTACTCGTTTATGTCTAAAGGGGTGATGGTAATCTAATCCATGGCAGGGGCATGGCGGGGTGCTGTATGCAGAGCACACTTGCCAGAGACTGACCTATGACAACGGTCTGTAAATATGAGGGGCGACAGCAGGGGAGCTTGTGCTGGGACTGGTAACAGGAAAAACAAACAGCATTTCAGGAAAAGCGGCAGCCCCCCAGGCGACTTCCTTTTACTCTGCTGATGACCAAATTGGCTTCTTATTTTTCACAGTTATCATGAAGATAGATCATTCACACTCTTATTTCTCTCAGAAATGTCCATATGTTGTCCTTGGTGAAAATGGGCAATCTCTTCCTGTTGCGGTTCCTAATAGCAGTTAGAATTCTTATTGCTTTGCGAAGCCATCGCATTCTGGTGGGTGTCTGAGAAACCTGAAGCTAGAAATAATGCCCATCCTCCAGGCCCTCTGAGGAGCCAGACACCTTGCAGTGGTAAAATGTACTCCAGCTGTTCTTTAGCCCAGCTGGCTCCTCTGTCTTTCCACCTACAGCTCTGAGCTTTCTGTCGCTTGCTCAGCCCTCCTCCTCTCTGTTGCTGTCCCTGCCTGCTTTCCCTCCTCATCTAAGATGCTCTGTTCCTCTCTTCTACAGCAAATACTACAGCGCTAACTTACATTTATGTGCCCACCTCTGTGGCTGTGCTCCACACTCTCTGAACTCCACAGGCAGGTTCAGGAGGGAAGGGGAGGCTCGCTCTCCCAGCTGGGCACAGTGGGGAGTGGAGATCCAGCCTTTCAACTGCACAAAGATGAGACTCACTTATTTTGTATGATCTTATCAAAGTGGGGAAGCTAAATCATAATTTTTCTTTGGCTCAGTGTCTCATAAATTTGGAATATGGAAGCCCTTACAAGAATCTTATGGCCCAAGGTAGAAAGCACATGATGGAAGCCAGGTAAAGGCTACTCAGAGGTAAACATCAGGGTGTGATCTTTTCCACTTCTGGAAGTTGTGCCAGCTAGGCTCGGCTGGACCAGATACTAGGTATAATAATTTTTCCTAAAGAAAAGAGATACCAGTTTGCTGGTGAGAGGTGAGCCTTAGCCATTCAGGTTGCTCCACACCTGACCCCTATTTTATACCCAAAGAAAGAACAGTCAAGACCCAGGTTTGATTTTCCTCAAGCTAAGACTTGAGTCCAACCAGGCAAGCATTTAGTGAAAGCACTGTGTCCCATACTTAAATATATATCAGTATTTGTTTAAAACTATGTTTATTCACACCTGAATTTCTTTCTCGCTAGACTCTTCTATGTGTATCTTAATTGAGGGCTCCATATTTGAATTGTATTCCTTCTCTCTTCCAAAAACAACAGCCAGTGGCACTGAAAATTGAACACAAAACTGAAGTTTCTTTCTTCTTCCCTCTTCCATTATTGGGTGCTGCCTGCAAAAGAAAAGGAAATTTTTGGTGGAAGCAATGGGGATTGGACCAGGGCTCTCATACATGTCAGTGGAGTGTTCTATCATGAGCTGATCCCCTAGTCCTTTTCATTTTAACACAGGGCCTTCCTACATTGTCCAGGCTGGGCTCAAATTTATAAGCCTCCTGTTTCCCTAGTAGCTGGGATTACAGGTGTGTGCCACCTCACTCAGGGTCAAGAAAGGAGTCTTTGTCACCTTTCGCCACTTCCAGATGCTCAGCTTCTTCTGAAAGGCATAAGAACTGTTCAGTCAACAGACAGTGACTGGATGTCTTCTTGATATGGTATCAGGCATCAAGTGAATGAAAGGCTGAGTAAGCCATTGGGTGTTACTTTTATGAAAAATGAGGACCACGAATAAAATCTTTTAATTTAAAGTGAAAATGTATGAGTCTAAAAGACTGGCACTGGTGTTCATGGATTGGAGCAATAAGTTAGCCTCACATAGGCATTGGGCACAGCGAAGATGGCATGTAGGGCCGTGGTGCCAAGCAGGTTGCTCCACGTACTGCAGGTGTCATTGCACTGGACAGTGTACACACAGGCACATGGCATCGTGGCACAGCCACTAGCCTTTCCTCCTACTTCATGTTAAATGAGCGAATGAGAGTCAGCAATTTGTCTCAAGCACAGAGCTATTCACTGAGGAAGCTGAAATTTGACACAAATGCCCCAGTGTTTTTCCTTGCCCCTTGAATAGGGGTCTGTCTGCTTTAGGACAAGGTTCCTGGGAAAAAAAGCAATTGACAGCACCAGGGATCGCATGAGCAAAAGCATGGCAGCATGAGAGAAAAGGGCAGAAGCTGTGTTGCTGTGGGTACACCATCAATTCTGTGGTTGGGGAACAAAGCAAATATTTGTTGCTTGCCTGTCACATAAGATCTGTTTCAAGTCCTGTTGGGTGAGACTGACTTTGCGTCTGACCCCCAACAGACCCCACCTTTTACTGTTGGAAAGGTTCAAAGGGAATTCAAAGCCTAGCTAAGAGCACTGCACATTTCAGCATCTTGGATTATGGTTGACAAGTGTCCTTGTGAACTCTAGCCCTCCAGGATCAAAGACAAACCATGCTAAATGCTCTTCCTACTAGCCTCCTTGGTGTGGGAAATCCCTGCCACGCTTTGAGGATAACGGTACTTGGAGTTCAGTTGATCTCATGCAAACAGCCCTAAGAAGCAGCCACTACCATGTTCTCCAGCAAGCCAGTGTCACTGCCATGTGTGTGTGTGCTGCGTGTGTTGTAAGGTGCCTTCCCATGGCTCACTGTGCTTTGCTGCTATGTGGCTCACTCTGCTGCTGAATTATTTGGTATCAAAGCCTAGCATAACTCAACAGTGGGACTCACTGGGCCTTTGCCAGAATCATAAATCTTCTGGAAGCACCACAGAAATATATTAAAGAAGGTTATTCATGATAACTACCACCCTTGAGGGAAAAAAAGCATCTAGAAACACACATTTTTATACTAAAGATTATCTCATTATCCTTATAAAAGTGTGTAAGTTGTACAGTGCCCTTTTCATGTTTAGAAAATTTAAGCCAGTCCCATGATCACCTAGCTGTAAGCTGGTTTCCTGGATGTTTCACTCAAGGTAATGGCTCCCAAACACTTCTGGAAAAATCCTTCCCTGCCCTCATGGAAATTATATCTTTCTGGGATGATCTACTTTATGGGTATGAGCAGAGAAAGCTGTGAGATCAGGTTTGTTCCCTGTCATGAAGTAAAGGTTTACTTAGTGTAAGTGTAATTCTATGAACAAGTATGTACCAGAACATGTAGGTGCATGTAATATGCACATGTACCCATACAGGCATGTTCATGGGCACACCAGTTGTTCATACACAACGTATAATATAGACAAGTACACACTTATGCATTCCTACAAATGTGCATAGTCATGCACAAATACACAATATACACTTGCACATAGAGTCACATGTGTTTTTCATCTCGCACACTTATACTTACATATAATAGCCTTTTTTCCTATGTTTACCATAGCAGAGTGGTTCATAGAGTTGCTAAGTATTGTAAGACTACAGTACAAGATAATATGAAAAATTTTCCGACACCATCAGTGTTGCCCAGCTACACTAAAGCCATTCAGCACTGACCCATATTGAAAATGCTAAACTCTCTGTCTCTTCTTTCCCAAGCCTATTTTTAAACAGACGCTTGTGTTTTTTTAGGGGGGAGCTCTGTGGTTTAATGGCAAACTCTGATCTTTTTAAGATGCTCACATTCACCCAAGCTGCTGGAGATACATTTTAATCTTCCTTACATTTCAAAGTTATACATTTCTTCAATCCCTCCTGAGAGTGGGAAACTTGGTAGCCAGCAGAATGTCCCAGCTTGGGGGCAACCCTGCACCCCAGCCTCATTTTCCTGGTTTGATGAGCTGCCGCTGTCTCCAACCTCCTTAATTGGTGTGAGAACTCTCCTGGGTCCCTGTGTCACAGACCTTGTGCCCAGACTAACCTGGCCCTGCAGGGTTGGCGTGTCTGCATGGGGAAACGCACTAATATGGATGTTTCTCTTTGTGTGTGCACCCTGCAGTGTTGTTTACCAGGATGGATTTTATGGTGCAGACATTTATGTAAGTATTCATTAACGTGCATGCTGTCTTGTTACCTCCCAGAGTCATTCATTTTACAAGTTTGCTGTGAATTTCTCCCTATAGGAAACAGTCTGGTGAACGTGGAAGGATTTCCGCTCCCAAGCTCTTGGGAGGTTCACTTTTTGCTATTTGAGGGGAGGTAACTTCTTGAGAGCAACTCCAGCTAAACGTAACCACACCAGGGATAACTGTAACCAGCCTCCCCCCAAGAGAAGGTGGTGCTAAAAACCTCACCCCCAAAGATTGCCTCTGAAGTGTTCAATATGGTCTGTGTGTTTGCAATACAATATCTACAACAGCTGTAATTACCAGCTGCAGAGGGTGAAAGGATATTTTCATGGCTGATATTTTTTACGCTTTCCTTCTAATTACTTATTTATCACAATAACAAAGAAAGCAACTCTTTCTCTGAATATGGGCAATGATAGAAATAGTTCCTATTCCTCCAATGAAATGTAGGCAGATGAAGCACTGAGCCTTCACTTTTGACTCTCCATTCTTTCCGTTTCCCCCTAAACAGTTTCCTGACTTACAATTGTTTACTAACTGGTTCCATTTTACTAAACATTTTCTTCTCAGAAAAGACCCAGGATATCCCTCACCACTGGCACTTGCTCCGTAATTAAGTTTGACGACACTTATCTGGATGCATTTACTTTCCCACATTATGATGCAGGCATTAATGTTACAAAAACTGAAGATGAACACAACTTAAAATAAATGGACAGCATTGGGGGGGGTGTTTTCCACGTCATGTAATTGTTTTTACTACTTAATGACCTCAAATAAGTCAGTGAAATCACATTTGTAGTTTTATAGAGTAGAAAACAATGAAAAATAAAATAGCGTTTCTGATCAAATTGATGCCATTTACTAGAAAATGAGAGTGACACCGGTTATTTAATTTATTCCTTTTGAATTTAAATCGTCACAGTTTTGAGACACAGCATTAATCTCTATCAGTGATGGACTTAGTAGAGCGCTATCATTATTGTATGCGGTGTATTTACTGTCATCTGCGAAGGTTTTTTTGTTCTAGAAGAAAACAAGTGAACTACACATTCAAAGCAGCAGCCAATTTGTCTTTTTGTCAAACTTCAGCTGCTCCCTCTCATAGCTCGTTTCCCCTGCCTTCAATTCACGCTATTCTGAGTAGGAAGGGAAGCGAGAAGGGCGGCTGGGAGCCTGTCCTCATCCCTGGGTGCTCTGTGGACCCAAACATCAGGCCATGTCTGTGTCCTGCACACAGTCTGGAGTGGGCTGTGCAAAGACAAGCTATGATGAGAGTTGGTATAATCAAACAGAAAGCGTTAGTATTGTTACACTTTTGAACTTGAGAAATGGGTAAGGCATGAGAAAATAAAGGATCTTCTGGAAAGAACATTACTTTCATCAACATCTGCCAAGGAAAAGATGGGAAGTGAATGCTCCAGAGTATAGATAAAGAAGAACTATAAACCTTGTAATTTAGCCATCAGTTATTGAGTAGCCACCTCACTGTGTCTTCCTTTCTTTGCATAGTGAACTAATGATTGATTGATTTGTTCTTTCCTACTCATCTTTCAAATTAGTATATTTCCTTGCCTCATAGATTCTGGTATAACAGGAAGTAGAAGCTGACTGAAGGCAGGAGCTGGGGGGGGAATGCGCACACACACACACACACACACACACACACACACACACACACACTCAGTCTCATACACAGAATAGCACTGTCAGAATATTTAACCTAGAATGTGGGTGTTCACTGGGACAGGAGACAGGGACATCTGAAAACACGGAGAGAATGACAAGTACACAACAAAGACGGACTTGGAAGAGAGGGAGGTGCTGGGCTCCACAGTAAGACAGAGAAGTTCAGCTCACAGAGAGAGGAGACCAGAATGTCCCTTTGTCCTTGAGCACCTTTAGGAGCCTTTGCTTCCCATCAGATTTTAGCTGAGTGGTGAGCAGAGTGGAGCAGCAACCCCGGGGATGTAGGTAAAGTATAGCCAAAGGGGTATTTCTTTAATTCAGCTCGGCCTAGTGCCTCAGACTTCAAGCTATCACTCTCTGACTTTTCAAGCCAACCCTATTAGCCAACGCAATTTTATATCATTTTCCACTGTTCGTATTATAAAGAGATTAATGTTTTCTTTTTTCTTTCTGAGGACCATTCTAAATAAGCAGTAAGGAGACAGAAAAACTTGTGGAGATACTAGAGCTTTGGTTGACAAGCACTTTTGGTCCTGTCTCTGAGGAACAATTCACTGAGATCTTCTGGAACCTTCCTCAACATCTTGCTCAGGATGAGATGATGACTTTAGCTTCTTGCTTCCAGGAAGTAAGGGTGGATGATAGCATGGTCAGGACCCCTAAACTTATGAGCCAGTAAGCTTAAAGATAACTTTGTATTCATTATGCAAGAAGAAAGAATAGAAATATTTTCCCCGCTCTAGAATTTAGGGAGCAAGATTCATCCTAGCTACAAGTATATTAAGTCATTGACCCCACTGCCTCCCTTGAAATAATAGGATTGATTTCTGGGTAAAAATGTCCCCAGGACTCCACTTTAAAAGTGGATTTAGTTCAATTTTGTTAGGTTCTATTTTGCTGAAAGAAAGTACCTCGCTTAATCTTTCAATCTCATTGAATACAATACACAATAAATAGATTTAGGACAATTATGAGGGGTCCTGGGCTGTGCCTGGAGAAATCCATAGGCATCTTCTATGGATTTAAGCCTCTTGGTTTTTAATCGTGCTTAAAATGGGTGATAAGACTGTGGCTTTGGCTGCTCCTAACAAGGCATGAGAAGTTACTGTCAGGTTCTTGCTGCTTGGACCATCCTCCAACCTGGCGGTCTAGCAGGCCAAGAGGACAGACAACAACACAGCAGTAGGCCTGGGAAGGGACTGCCCCTGTCCACCACATTCCCACCTCTCTGCCTCCCTTTGCCTTTGTTTTCCAAGATCTATCCACCTTCCCCCAGCTGCCATTGAACTCCCCACCCCAGGCATCTCTTCGCTCCCAGGAGCATGCAAGATTGAAAGATCTGAATGGTGTCTGAAAAGGGAAAGCTCCAGTGATCTACTGAAACATATTTTTCTTAAAACTTTGTGGAGAGGACAAAACTGCAGAGAGTTGGAAAGATGGTCCTAGATGTGCTGGACTTGTCAGACAGGGTAGTCTGAAGTCGTACTGGTAGCTGGAAGCTAAGGTAAAAACCAGGCAAAGAACAAACTACCACCCCATTCAGAGACTGAGTCCTGCTGCCAGGCCAGCCCTGCTGGTCACAGTGGTGACGCAGAGACACAGTGCAGGTGGCTATGCATCAGAGGTGATGCAGAAGAGGGCCAGACAGGGTTATTTCCTGAGTCCCTTCTTCCTAAGGGCAGAAAAATGTGTAGCACACTTTGGTTTAAAAACATGGCAATTAATTTTTTTTATA
Organism: Myocastor coypus; assembly: GCA_004027025.1. Classification (NCBI taxonomy): domain Eukaryota; kingdom Metazoa; phylum Chordata; class Mammalia; order Rodentia; family Myocastoridae; genus Myocastor; species Myocastor coypus. The sequence continues at coordinate 67,247 of PVJA010003467.1, read as the reverse complement.
ACTAAAATTATCAAACTTTTAAGAAAATCATTATCGGGATGGCCAGATAGCTCAGCAGACTGAAGCACCTGCCTAGGCAGAGTGCAGCAGCTGGGGTTAGATCCCCGGTGTGCCATGCCGGTCCCTCCCCTGAGGCACACTGAGACAGTGATTGAGACTGAGCATGGTGGTGCATGCCTGTAATCTCAGCACTTGGGAGACTTAAAACAGGAGAATCACTAGGAGTCTGAGGTACATAGCGAGACACTGTAGATCCTTTACTAAATACATAAGAAAAGAAAAGAATTATTTCTGACTGGTGCACACTAACATAAATTCATTTTAAGTAAAAAGTGTTTCAAGTTAAGGAATATGATCAAAGAAATAATAGCAAGAGCTGAATTTTCCCCAACCTGTGGTCATCTGCTGCCTTCACTGGGGAAGGTAGAGCTCTCAGGAGGCCAGAAATTGATCCAGAAGAGGAATATGAATGTTATGGAACCGCTTAATCAAAATACATGTTGGTTGCCCTTTTGGGAGAGAGACCAAAGAGGAGGGCATTTGAGAAATGGTAACTCTTGAAAACGGAAAGAGTGGTAGAAAGAAATTATAATACAGCCATAAACAGTTTGACAGAATTAGCAGCAGAAACTGGGAGACCACTGTCAGGAGGGTGGTAGGATACAGAAGAAGGGAGATGGCGAGGGGACACAGTATAAATGTGAACTGCATTCCCGTTTACTAAGAGTATCCCACACTTCCTAATGTGTACCCATTGGGGTTGCCAAGAAAATATGGCACACTGAGACCCCAGTGCATTTTTATGCTGTTGTTATAACAGGCTTCCAGTTGACCCTATGCCTACACACAGCTATTTCTGCATCCTTGTTACTGGGCCACACGTATATCTTAACCAAGAGTCTTCCTTTCACTGATGTTTCACCTCAGGAATGCATAGCGCAGTAGCTTAGGGAATAGGTGAAACTGGAGAGGAAGATACGCCACATACAGACCCTGTTCTGCATCAAGCATTTGCTACATCAGAGACAAGATGTGAAGCTTTGGTCTGTATCTCTTATTTTCTCCCCTTCACTGCCCAGTACAAAGTGGACCTCACTACCTCCGTTTTCTCAAAAGATGAAACATGGTTTAAAAAAAAAAAGAGCATCCAATTAATTTGTCCAGAAGTCTTCCTTGACCTGTGACATGAAGCCCACAAGCCCACTGGCCAGAGTGCTGTGCTCTTGATGCTGTATAGCTGATTAAAGTTGTTGAAAAAGTGGAGAAATTCAATGAAAAGAAGGAAAGGAAGAGAGTGAGAAGGAAGTATGAGGAAGATAGGGAATCTCCGGGCCAATGGAGAAGAGTATCTATACTTGAGTCATGGAAATAAGCCATAAGAAAGTGGTAAGAGCACACAAAGACTTAGGCAGAGCTCAGTGAGCTCAAATGTTAATTTAAATAAGAAAATCAGCTAGAAAGTAAAGTCTATTATTTAAGAAAAGAATCACACATATGCAACAGATGCACACAACAGGTGCATGTGCGTCTATTGAGCAGATCTTTGAATTCCTTAAAATACTCAGTGGCCTCAATATCTGTTGTAGAACTAGAAAATTCTCTTTAATTCAAATAATGTACGTGAACAGCCACCCACGAATAACTTCCCGGTTGTTTCCCATTCTGTGTGAGGGTTCCCATGAACTTTGTCAATATATCAGATTTGAATGGAATGATGGCACATTAAGAACATGTCTTCATACACATATGTAGGTTTTCTAGCACATTTGTAAAATAGCTTCAGTAGCTTCACTGAGGTTCAAGAACTTCTGAAATGCAATATTACCTTGTTTTGATTTGAAATTAACAGGTAAATATGTTGACACATTCTGTTTGCTGCTGAACAGTTGTCTCTGCTGCCTATATAATTATGCATCCAAATTAAATCCTCAGATATGCCAGGGAATTCCAAACAGGAGATGAAGAGATAAATGCTCAGTAGTTAGTCAACTTAAACTGGTGGGTGTGCTTTGAAAGTTGAGAAGCCATGAAATTATCCTTTGTTCTTCTTTAAAATAAACACTGGTTATATGCTGAACACAAACAGGGCAGTCTGATCCCCACATACAACTTCTTTGAAAATCTTCCTCACAGGAATATGCAATTACAAATTTTCGGCAAAAACTGTCTGCTTTGGATTTAATGGGTCACTCTCAAGTATCAGGAAACAATAGAAAGCTAACTTGTAAATGAATTGCTCTGGAATTTCTGTCTGACTTAAGCATTTTCTTTTATTTATTTCATTTTTGCATTGAAAACATTACATTTCTGTTTCCTTATAGAGTAGTGTATCAAGAGCCTGTGTATGGCAATAAATTGCTGCAGGTATGAAATCTCGACTGGTAGAACAACTCATCACTATGGTTGTGGGTTTGCTGTGAAATTCTTACTAACAGGATGATTCTGGGAAGGGGAGCTGCAATGTAAAAGGAGGAAACACTGAACTGAATTTTCCAGTTTTAATGCGATTTTTTCCTGATTTAAAGACGGTCATCTTCTCATCTTGTTATGGCCGTGGGTAGAAAAGGAACAGCTGCGTCAGAGCCATGTCATGACAGACCTTTGTTAGTCATGCCCACGAGCTTTGCTAGATCCTGAGTATATCAAATTAGAGGTCTAGCTTGGATATTAATTTCTTAGCTTTAAATGTGTCTGGACTCCATCACTATGAATTCAGCAAAAAAGAACTGAAGGATTTCATTGGACCAACTTTCTAGACAATATTTTAATAGGTCCTCTGAATCCATTGGAGTAGAATAATCCAAAACTTGTTCTTACACTTTGAGAGTTAAAAGCCAATTTAGGACAATATGCAGTGTCTCAACTATTGTGAATGTGCTACTAACATGTTTTGAAACGCTCATATTGTTATCTCTTATCAAAAGTAATAAAAATTAAAATTTAAAAAAGTCAATTTAGGTTTAGCTAATATCTGGCACAGTTCTCCTTGCTTTCATTGTAGTTGGTCAGCCCTTAATTTCACACCTATTTCTCATTGCTGAAGCAATTTCCAATCAATGAACTTATAGGAAATACAACAACATAAAAACCAAAACATCAAAACATCTGTTGCTGAGAGACAGTACCCAAATTTCATCCATCATCAACATTAAAACTGTCAGGTAAAATGAAAGATAAATATCAAACTGAGGATGATCAGTGGGATTTTGTGATATGAATTTCCCTATCACCTGCAACTCACATTTTTATTCGCTATTCATTCAATTAATGTGGTATTTCTTAAAACCATGAGAGCTGATCCAATTTTATTTTTAAAAACCCATGAATATGATAAAAGGGCAAACACTTGGAGTAGAAGCCAATGTAGTTCAAATTCCTGAGATCCACATTTCTGGTTACCTTTCAAGAAAACTACTCTTCTATTGTCACATTTCAAAAGTAGTTGAATGTATAATGCTGATAAACTAGGGAGTCATAATTTACACTGAAGTGTTTTATTCTGTAAATATTCTTGTAAATGTTACCACAGTAAAGAAAGTTGAGCTACCTTCAAACTAACACACCTACTTTAAACAGAGTAAGAGCAGAGTTATGACTGTTCTGGAAAGGAAGAATCCCGCTCTGTAGGTAGACCTGCTGCCCTCCCCTCTGCATCCATGCCAAAGGGAAGCCCACACAATGCCCTTCATGTCACCTCCTGCCCGTGAGCGTGTTCCCAGAAGTGCCTGAAGGCTTTCTCTGTCTTCCTCATTTATTATTTGGTTTTGGAACCTGTTTTCCAAAATTCAGTCCTAATGTGGAACTTCATATCTTCTTCCAAAAAGTACTCTGAGATGCCTTAGACATGCAGTTTTGATCAGTATTATTTTAAGAAATTCTACAAACAGGCTTTATATTTTTAATTTTTAAAGAATTCAAAATAGTGACAGAAAAAAAGTTGTATTAGAAACGAGGCAAGATTTCACTAAACAAAGTTACAGGAATTAAACAACAGTTGCTGTATTACATGATGCGATATTCTAATTAGTTGTTCAGATTACCAGATATAAACATATAAGAGTTATTCTAAAAAATATTAACAAAGAATAAGAAACTCAAAACAGGAAAAAAAAATCAGAATTACAAAAAAAGCATAAACCTTTCCTTTCAAAAGACAAGCAAAATCGACAAATCCATGATCTTGTGTATATGTACCTAAATATATCTTTTGGTTTAAAGCTATTTGATCATTGGAAACTTCCTTTTTTCTGCCACCACTAATATCCCACCAAATGTAATATTTATTTATTTATTTATTTATTTATTTATTTATTTATTTACGGGGCCGGGGATTGAACTCAGGTCCTTGCATTTGCCACACAAGCACTTATTCTACTGAGCTATCTCACCAGCCCCTACAAATGCAGTTCTGAAGATGATTTATTACAGTGTTCATTGAAGTCCTTAACTATCACAAAGGACTTCCAGAGGTTTTGCTAACAAAGCCAACATTGCAGTCTATGTAAGTATGTTACTTTGATGCCCTTATTTCTTGGTGGCTGCATCAGAATCCACAGTAGCTCTGTAAAATTTATTTGTATAAAAATCACATTACAATAATTTTCTATTCAACCTGAGAAAACATGAGAATGTTCTATGAGTGAGAAGTATAGAAGTATATTATTTGTTTTTCCCATTTATCTTTGGTTTTGTAATTGAAAAAATCTTATCAATGACATTTTTGTCTTAAGGCCCAAGAAGCCTGGGTTAAACATCAACAGAATTTGACTTCAGATAGAAGAAAGATCCTTTTTCTGGCATTAGCACAGAGCCATCCAGAAGCTCTGGGCCTTCTCAGCAAGCTGCAAAATACAGAGCAATAAAATTGAGCAGAGTCACTGGTTACAAGGCAAATTAAAGCAGTCTGTATTTTTGATCATTTTACAGCGCATACATACATATACTGAGTTAATACACAACCCTGTTATTCTCCTAATATAGATTTCAGGCAAAATAAAAATAACAAGGGAGACAGCATAATATAGAGAAGTGGAAGCCACCTAACTGTTCTTGCCCCAAGTGCCAAGTTTCATGAATGACTTAGACGTGTACTGTCCAATACTGTAGCTACCAGCCCCATGTGGCTAATTATGCTTAAATTTATTTATTTATTTATTTATTTATTTATTTATTTATTTATTTTTGCAGAACTAGGGATTGAACTCAGACCCTTGTGCTTGCCAGGCAAGTGCTTATTCTACCAACCTATCTCCCCAGCCCCTCACGCTTAAATGTAAATTAATTAAAGTAAGCTAAAGTTGCAGTTGATTATACTGCCCACATGTCAAATATGCAGTACCTACTTGTGACTACTGCCTAAGCTGTTGGATGGCCCCAACAGAAGACATTTCCAGCATACCACATGATCTGCTGGACAACAATGAGACCACTAATCAAGGTAAAAAAAAAAAAAAAATTCTCACTTTCCCTGAAAACTTTGGAAGACTATTTTACTGACAGTTGAGATAAAACAATTGTAAACAGAGTTCCGGATTATAAAGACAAATATCAAGGTGTCAGCCACTTGTGCCCATCTTACAGAAATGCATACTTGTTTTCTTTCATTGGCTACAATACATTCTAGAAAAAATCATTCCTAAATTCTCATCTTCCATACTGAAGGACCTCAGGTGTGCACACCTGCATTTGATGTTCCTACAATAAATATCAACCTCATATTCATTGGGTCCCTTGCCCCATAGCATTCTTCTCATTCATCATATTTGCCACCTACTATTGACTGTAACTACCGCTGAAGTTGGAGATATGCAAAGTTCAAAACTTAAAAGATTTTGTACATGGGACACTGTCAGAAATCTTTACTGCGGCCAAATACATGATTATACAGCTACAGTATACATAGAACCTGTGCAATTGCCAAGACAAATATCTTTTAGTTCTGGGAAAAAGAGAGGAAAGATGCATCAATCCTTTTCTCCACTCAGAGTTTTCAGCCAGTTGCAATTGAGGACTCTTAAGGATCAGCGAATCAATTCCAACCCCTCCCTGTGTCCTAAAGTTTAATATCCATACTGGCAACCTATATCTTTCTGTAGGAATCGTAAAAGCCAGGACAATGACAAGCAGATTAAAGGAACAGCTCTACAAACTTGGTGACCTCATTTCTCCTCAGCCCATCATTCTGTGACTTGAATTCGATGCTGGTATGACAGCTCCTTTGGTTTGATGACTCTCTAGCACACTAAATGAGTTTTTCTATTCCTAATTGGAGAATATGGTGTTTGGAACACCAAGTGGTGTCAGGTTAAACTTTTTGCATATATTTTTAAATATTCACATTATTTTTCAAGGAAGACTAAAAAACGTATATACTGGCTCCAAATTGGTGGGGATTGTCTCTCTGGATATATTAGTTGTATCCTTACCATGGATGATCTAGAGGACCAACTTCTTTAAGGATATGCCAGTTATTTTGAATTATACACTCATTTTGAAAGCTAGCTATGACTAGAGGGAGCTAGAAAAAATTTACTAAGATCATTTTACCTACATTTGATGTATGTTTCCTACATTATTTTTATTTCTTGCTTCTACATCCTTCTCTATTTAGTATATAAAGCAAGTGTAAGGATACCAGCCTTGCTGAGCACTAATGATTTTGTTGTGAGATGCCTTCTGACACAGTCTTCTATACCGAACTGCCCCTTTATGGTGAGGGTAAGCAGCCTTCCCTCAGAGGGTTATGGGTCTGTACATTCTAATTAGTCCTGAATAGTCCCTGTGTTATCAGTGGAAACTGGATCCTGTTTGTTAATTGTGCTGAGATCATTCCACAGTGGTTGACATATCGCTGTGGTCTGTTGAGCAAGAAGCTGTGTTATTTTCACAGTTTGATAACCAATGCTCCACTGAGCACAAGTCCTTTTGAATATGCACATTTGCTGTCCTCCTTGCTTAATTGAACAATTGCAATTACTGGTACAAACAACTAACTGTTAATTATTTTCCTTTCTAGATTTTTTCCCTCTTAATGATTTTATTTACAAATTAGAAGGCTTTATCATATTTTCTGCACCAAACAAATCCCACATCTGAACCAGTATGACACAAGCAGTGTGATACTTCAGTGAAAAAGACTGAATCCTTAAGAAATATTCACCACGTTTATAATAAGTATATAACTTTTAGACAGCTAACACAGTTTTCATCAACAGCATTAGTGATTAAATGACTGCAGATGCAAATAATCACAAGAAACTTTCAAAGGGCTGTCTGATGTTTCCAATGAATGTAGAAGACATAAGAGTAGATTATTTTGTAAAGACACAATTAGGGACTATTTGCATACATTTTAAATTATAATCGTATGAGCAAAGGTAACATGTAATCAATTTTGAAAATCTGGAAAGTTCAGCAAAGTATAATGAGTATGATAATCTTCTGTAATCCTCCTCACTTAAAAACCGTTATGTTAACCTTTCGGTATGTTTCCTTCTAAGGGCACCTGGGTTGTTCCTCTGGGATGTGCTTAGGATCGCTAACCTTTAACATGCAGCGGGGTTGGGTTTCCACCCTTTCTCTCTGCAGTACATTTTGTATTTCTCCTTTTTTGTACTAAGCTCTTATTAACCTCAACTTCACCTTGATAGACCTTGGGTAACTGCTATTTTGCTGTGGTCTCACTGCTTAGTGTTCCCCATCCCTGGGGTTTCTCTGCATTCCTAAGTCAAATTTCTCCTTGTGTTTTAGGGTGGTTATACTGCATACCGCTATGCCCAGCCTACCCCTGCCACTGCTGCTGCCTACAGTGACAGGTAAGAGTCCTCCTACCCATGCTCGACAACTACTTGAAAATTAACTTAGCTGGTGGGATCAGAGAGTCTCTTCTGGTCTTGCTGAAAATGCATGACTAGTGGGGAGGAAGTACCCAAGCATTAGGTCCCATGGTGAAGGGGTAAATAAGGCCACAAGGACAGGAGGAATGAGTAAGCCTCACTCATTGCAAACTACTCTCCCTCTCTGCTAAACACAAAGGAAGAGCTGTGCTTTATCTTTCTGTAGTATATTTTCAAACCTCTTTATTCCTGTGACCATAGGCATTGTACACTCTCTCTCTCTCTCTCTCTCTCTCTCTCTCTCTCTCTCTCTCTCTCTCTCTCTCTCCTGGACAAGCTTTTCATGGTCCTCTATGTAAGACCATGGTCTCATCTTACTCATAAAAGGAAAAATAGGATGATCCTGTAGGGTTACCTCCGTTTCTAGCACCTTCCTTTCCTTCAGGTTTTTACACCCCAGAAAGCATTTGAAAATTCAAAATAAAGGAATGAGAAGTGTCTCTGAAATTCATACAATTTATTCCGTTTTTTGGCAATGCCTGATGTCCAATTCTACAAACATAAATTGCCTTTTATTTGCAATGCACATCACATATCAAAATTAGCAGTAGGAGAGGCAGTCGAGTGCTGGAGAAATGCAAAAGTCAGAATGGGTGTGTGGGAGTGGCTTCATTCTCCAGGCTTTACAGATGCCTTGGTTGCCAAGACAGCAAGCCATAGCTATTTTTGTGTAGGTGCCTTAAAAAACAAAGTGCGTGTTTCCATATTGAATGCAACTCCTTGGCTCTGTTTTCTGAGGACATAAATGTGAATGTTCAGATGCTCTGCATGCACAAATGTCATAGAGGGTGCTTATTTTGGTAATGACTCCTTTAATTTAAAAATGTTTCATGAATAAAATAATGATAACAATTTGCATGTGTGGCTGAGGCATGCTGGGTCAGACAGGTAAGCGGTCAATGGACTTGATTCCAGGGTGGGGCGTGTCAGCAACCACTGTCCTCTCGCCTGGCCTGTGGTGACTGATTTCTCTCTCTCTCTCTCTCTCTCTCTCTCTCTCTCTCTCTCTCTCTCACTTTGCTGTTGTGTGCTTTTCGAGCAGTTCCATTCCATTTCTCACAAAACGGGTTGTTACCCATTGTAGCTACAGAACTTTTCTATAAGCCAATAATGCCAAACAAATCCCCAAACTTGTACTTGGAAAATCCCTTGCCTATACTTGTAACAAATGGGTTTTGACAAGATAAGAGTTAAGATTGGCTATCTGATTGTATGTGGGTATTATTTAATCAATAGCCATAGCAAGTTCTCAAGGCTACAGGGTACCTTCAAAAATTTCCAAATGATTACTAAGACATAATTATAAATTCAAAACCCAATAACCAGTTTCCAAGATGCAAAATGTTTCCTGTAAATTGTTATCTCACATATACTTTGACACTGAATTAGGAAAATGGAGACAATAAAGTTAATAAAAATGGCAGCGGTCTTGAAGCACTCAAGCTCGTTGTACAAATGAGAAAGCTTAATGCTATTAAATTCCACACACTGAAGAGTCACGCTTTTTTCGATTGTAATGTTGTTCAGCTACAACTGTTCAGCTACCCTTAATTATTTTTATGAAAATATTTCTAGATGCTAAATTTTCAAACACCCACTTTGTATGTAATTATAATCATAGTAACTTTAGCCTGCTGCATAATTATGAGAATCTTAAATAGATTTATTTCTTTGAATGTTTATCTTGCTTTCCAGCATAAGTGTATCTATCTCCAAGTTGAAAAAAGGTTAATTATAAAATTACAAAATTGCCTTCTTCAATAAGATAAATCTAGAAATTCTAAAAAAAAAACATCATTTAGTACTACCCAGAGGTTGACTTCAGAGCTAGCAGTCTCCATATCTATTATTCTAAAATTCAGCTAAGATTTTCATTTTGTAGTGCTATGTACACAAATATATATGTAAAATCTGTACTTTTAATATTATTAGAACTTCTCATTGAAAACATATCCTACTGAAAAAAAAAATGCTCGCTTTCTTAGATTGGTAAATCTTCAATAGTGGCAATTTCCAGTTTAGTATAACAGTTTCAGTTGAAGAAACCAACTAACTATATTCTTGTCGATGTAATTGGCCTCTTGTTGTTCATTAGAGATATTTGCACAGTAGGCCTTCTGGGTTGCTGTGGAAATTGATTTCTGGCCCTATTTAACTTTATTGTAAGCAAGATACTTGTCACATGTGGAGTTATTTATTAAGGTAAATCCAGTAATAGGTAAATTACCAGAAAACCATCTCTAAAATGATATTTCTGGTTTGATTTATCCAGACTCTCTATGGTGGTGCTTGTTTCATTTTTAGTAAGCAGATTCAGAGAGGGAAGGTCCTTTTATCAATATACACATGTTGGGGAAAATGTGACATTTCATGACAGCTTTTGCACCTGTAATAAAGTTACCAGGTACCTACAGTTTATCTCAGGGCAACAATATGATAAACAGTTTTTATACTATCATAGCATAGCATCACTAGTCACTGACTCTTAGTTCCTCCCCTCTGGAAGACAAAGAGATAAACTTCTTAACAAAAAGAAATGCCTCTGAATTAGGAAAGTAAGTCAGCAGGGGTTGAGACTGTTTTGGAAATGCTCACAGATTGTCAATTTGATCAAAAGAAAAACTGCAACTAACGCTCCATGTAATCATGAGATTCATTCTTTCAATGTCTTGAAAGGGAAGAACGTTTGATGTCCCTAGTTGGTAGAATTTTACCTTTTATCAGCACAAATTAAGCCCTCAACACATTAAAGATTCAGGGACCTCTGGAATATTGAACTCCAGTAACCTCAGGATGTCCCAGAAGGTCTGTAATGGGCACTGTGCACCTTGCTGCCCATCATCTACCTGGTTAAATGATCACATGCTGATTATCTTGGAACACCTTGAGAGCCCCTGAATGTTGACCTCCAGCATGAAGACCATCTGGTGTGAGCAGAGATTTTTCCAAACGAAAAAAGATGGAGCTGACCTAGGTAATTTTACAGTCTTATTGGCCAATCAGTGCGGATAGGTGAAGATCTTTTTCTTGGCATTTAGGAAATATCTGATAAACCTTTGATATCACCAGATATTTACTTTTAATCTCACTTTGATATATGGATAGCCAATTCTTCACACTTTCAAAGAGATTGTTTTCTGAGCTTCAACCAATCAAAGCATGGCGGTGGCACCTAAGGTCATCTGGTCATTGCATGCCACTTGGTGTTGCTGGTGTGTCTGTGACATGTTCTGGATCTGACAGGTCCATCCCATGAGCTCTGTGAATGGCTTGCTTGTATGAAGCCTGGGGTGGGGCAGACTTCTCTATGGATTGGCTCTTGGTTCTTTGTTCCTTATGACTTGGTCCATGTTGCATCTTTCAGCAGCCCAACTGGGAAAGGGGGAGGAGAAAAGTACCTGTTCTGTGACTTGTGCCATGAATATTTAGGAAAATGTGTATGATGTGTCTGTAGCTTTGATGGAAATACCTTGCTTAAAAGACAAACATCAGCCATGCTTTCCCTGCTTGCTAACACTCTAACATTTCCTAAAGGTCAGTGCATGAAAATGTCCCTCTATTGTAGGGCAGAAAGAAGCTAGAAACAGGCCAACAAGAAATAAAACCAGTACAATATGTTTGACTCTGAAATTTTGTAATGATGTAATTGCACTCCTAGTTACCAGCAGTCCTGCCTCCTTTCATTTCAAACATGAGTTTCCTTTAAAGATTTTGGAATGCCAGGAAGCTTTGCCATATAATTATAGCACCAGGCTGCACAGATATCCCTAAAACAAATGTAAAATGTTATAATAAAAATGCTTTTTAAATTTTTAACCTTTTTGGTAATTTTTAAGAATTTAAAGCTAATTGTCACCATAGCATAAAAGGGTACCACATGAAATTGCTTTTTGTATGATGAAAATTGGAGAATACTGATAATCTCCTTGTCTCAATTGAAACCTAAATGAAATACCATAGTATCAATTATCTTGTTGGCATACACCCCTATAGATATCTATATCTGAGTCAGGGCTTGACAACAGCCTCTTAAGAATGTCTAGGTACATCTTAGTCCAGGAAATGTAGGTTTTTTCTAGTTAAGCATCATAAGGTATATGCTATAACATCATTTAAATTTGTCATTCATAACCTATGAATAAAAGATTCTATTTCAGGTAGAAATAGATTAGTATCTTTTTTATTAGTATCTGTCTTAAAATGTGACCGATATAAGTAAGCATATCTAGAGTTTCTCATTATTTGGTTTACTATCTATAAATATGTTCAGATCAGTAGAAATACCCATACATCCTACATAGAGGAGTAAATGGATGGGAGAGAGAGATAAGAGATATATAAGTGAATAGATAGGTAGGTGAGTGGAAGGACAGAAGAAGAAATTAGATAGTGTAGGAGGAGAGAAAACAAGGACCATTTTCTGACCTTTTGTATTTCATTATAAGCTAACCTATAGAGAGTGGAACTGGATCCTTATGTGTGTGTATATGTATATATATATATATATATATATGTATATATATATATACATATATATATATATATATATATATATATATATATATATATATAAAACCTATGTCAGTCTGAAATACAAAAATAAAAGGATTTAAATTATTTTCCATTACTGCAGGTTGGATCCTATCTATTTTAGGGGGTTTTGCTTTCTGTATCCAAATGAAGTAATAGAGAAATTCTGTTGTTTAAATATACAGGCAAAAGAGGTATAACACAGTGGTAGAGCACTTGCCCAGCATGTACGTGACAAAGACTGAATTGCTATTACTAACAAAATAAAAAAAATAAAACAATGGTAAATAACTAGATCTAAAAATGATATGCTATTTTATTTGAAGTGCTTATTAAATGACATGTAATAAAATTAGGGAGCTATTGACATAACTGTATGGGCATACTAAATAGAAAAGTTAATTTAGTGTTTAACGATTATTTTATAGAAAGTTTAATTTTAGAGAATACTGCTGTACTTTATGAGCATGATGAGTTTATCCTTTTTGTTATACATTAAGCTTTAGGTGATAGAGCACCCAAAGCTTAACATATGGATAATATAGAAGCTTTAATGAGGATAGATAGTGCCAACCAAGGAAAGGAGGAAGTTTTCATGTTTTCCCCATTTCCTTTTATCTGAAACATGTTTAAGACATCTAATGCAGGAGCAAAACCTTGTGCCTTTTCTTTGTGATGTGTTCAAAGAGAGATCTCAAGATCATGTGCAATTTACTTAGTTAAATCAGTGTCTAGCAAGGCCGGTTCGCGACCAGGTGACTGATTGCCTTTGCTGCTATAATTACTGGCTTACAGAGAAGAGCAAGGGCAACGAGCCAAGGTTTGTCAGTTTCCTCTTCTGCAGGAAATACAGGGTTTACCCACTCCTCCCTCTCACACAATGCTAAAAATAGACTTCCATTTATAAAATAATGGCAGTAGGAAATGGTTGTTTTGTTTTTATATTCATTTATGCTTCTAAAGTTCTTATTTGGAAAAAATGCACAATGATGACTCTATGTTATCCTCTTTATTTTAACCTACATTTTCATTGGCTTTTGAAATGCCTATCACTGAACAAATAGATCGAGGGCATTATAAAACTTGGTGATGCTGAATATGGTATTCCAAGATAAACAGGAACTTAGAGTGTCATTCCTGGAGCTTAGAAGATTTCATGGCACCTGCCAAGTGAGATAAGGTTCCAGAGGGAAAAAGAATCCACTCTGAAGTTAGCTGCTGGGCTGTTGAGTCAAAATATGGCTGTCAGCAGCAGTTACTCCTAGGTCAGCCTGGATGGTGGTTGCTTGATGTTCTTATTTTTAGTTTATCTTTTCTGTTATTTTCGCTCATCTTGCTTAGCTCTTCTAGTTTTGCAATTAAAAAAGATATCCTGTCATCATGTGATGGTAATGTAGCTTGAATGAGTCGAAGATATCTTTATTTATATCCTCCTGTACTCCAGTATCTATACAAGTGTGTCCATTTTTTAATTGGAACTCTTTGTTGAAAATGTATATGTATATGAAAGATTGTTTTATGTGTCTTAAATTTTATTTTCCATCTGAAGTTCGTTCTCTTGTCAGATTTAGTTACTTTTATAGTAATTCAAGGCCCTCTTAAGATGAGAATTTGATACTAATTGTTCTAGACAACTTTAGAATAACTAGAAACTTATGCATTGCTGTGAGACTCTCAATTAAAGGTACACATATCAGGCAAAAATAAAATTTCTTAAATAAACAGAGATATAATAGGCGACAGTGATCCTTTTAAGATGGTTCCAATTGGGCATTCTCCAAAATTCATTTATAACAGTCTAAAGTAATTGTATATTCTGCAGATCTGTCCTGTCCTCTATCACTGATCTCATTTGATAACTGAGACAGCTGAGAAATGGTAATGAAGGGAGGGAGATGCATAGCTCCTGTTGTAGCATCCCTGTGATTTTTGAAATATGGAGTTTTAGATGCCCAACTCTAAGTGATGAAGCCAATATGATGGTTACTGAAAGAAACACTTTCTGAGTTTCTCAATTTTTACTTAGCAGATGTTGTGCACACAGGGGCGCACACACACACACACACACACACACACACACGCACACACAGAGGCAGGTACTGAAAGAAAAAGTGCTCAAGTTTATTTGTGGCACAAACTAATTTCCTTTGGTCCATAATCTATAATGGCTTCTTAAAAACCGCTATGCACGATTGGATGAAGATGTAATTGAGGCAGTTAAGAAAAAGTGCCCATCCTGTAATCGTCTGCAGACTGGACAGACAAGGAGCTGGGGAGATATTAAGAGAAATTCCAAACCCAGTAGACCATAGCTGTCACAGCCATGTGGGTAGATACTTTTGCCAGCGACAAGACAAGGTGTAACAACTCCTTTGGTCATGTCATGGCCTAATTACACACTTTCAGGTTGCAGATCATTGATTTGATAGGCTACAAAAAAGCAAATAAAGCCAGTCTTTTAAGTGGTGCCATCAAGACCCTTCAGCTGTGAAGGGCTTAGAGGCAGGTGGAGAAAGCCTAATATTTCCTAGAGGTAGGCCAGAAACCTCTGATGTGAACTTAAAGACCTCTGAATGCATTTGCACAACAAATTAAAGACTTTGCTTCAGAGTAATCCAGTAAAATAGTGGAAAATGCACATAAGAGAACTTAGCTCATAAAAATTAATGCCCTTTACTTCTTTGCTTTGTTTTTGTTTTTATGTTACTGTTTGGTGGTTGTTTTGTCTTGGGAGAGGAGTCACTGGGTGACCTACAAAAGAGAAAATTTTTTGGTATACTATGGAATTTTTCACCCAAATTTTCTACTATCCCATTAATATTATCAAAGACAATTCTGGCTCTTATCTATGAGCACAAGTTAAGTTATTTCCAAGAAGAGATAATTTCTATGTACATGAGGCCTCTAAGTTATTTTCATATTTATGGACACTACACTGCATATGAATAGTCATTCGACAGAAATAAATGGCTTCTTATGATTTTCTCCCTGGTGTGGATCTCAATGATTGATTCCTTGGGAACTACACTCTCCTCAAAACCATAGTGCATTTCATATTTAATTAACATGCAAAGCACTTAGAGGAGGTACTGCTCACAGTGGGGTTGGTAGATGACAGGTAGAATTTCTATGAAGAGCAGCTCCTCAGTTTAGTCATTGTTTTCAGGTTCAGTTTGGTGCATTTTAATGTGGGAATGTTTGGATAGTTTAATAGATTTCAAGGACTTGGACATAATCTAAGCCAAATATCGTATCATTTTCTCTTAATTATCTTAATGATTAAATTGATATGCTTTGGTCTGGGACTATAGAAGTTCCCCACATATCTGATAACCTCAATCAGTGATTCCCACTGATTTGTCACCATCCCCTTTCTATTCTCTCTTTTTCAATTGCACTTAGTGCTTTGCCATCCCACAAAATCAATTCTGTTTTAAAGGAAGCTCCTTTAACTTGTCCATGGCTACAATTAATCACTTTGTTTACCTCAGAGATCAATGGATAGAGAAAGTGATTCAATGTGCATATCCTGTCACCGATTGCCTGGCAGACTCATATTAATAAAATCAAATGCAAAAGTCTGATCTGATTTACTATTATTGAGCCTTAGTTTTCTCATCTGCTAAGTGGAGAGTATTGTACCAATTAGAATCAGAAGAGATAAACGTAAACATAAGCAAAGAAGTCCAAAAGCTATCAATCACTAGATTTCTGATTATTAGTTATTCCAAGGCAATAGTATTCCAGTTAGATTCATTTAAAAGTGCAAATCCTTTTTAGACTAGGTAATCTCTATGCACCACCAGAGGAGTACTATTCTGAAAATTTTTGCCTTCTTGGGAACAATGTATGCAGGATTTAAAACAGAAACTTTTATACCCACTACATTATATCTACTCTTTGATTTATGTAGCACTAGCAAATCTTTTTTTTTTTTTTTTTTTTTTTTTACTAGTAAATCTTTATTATTGATTTATAGGATATAATCACATATTTAAATTTAAAGCAGGGGCTGATTAACAATAGTTACTTATCATGAGATAATTAAGGAAAGCTATTTGGAATATTCGGTCTTTAGCTGCATTCTCCATAAAGTGGACATGATTGGTGAGCATTGCCTCATGCATAGGGGGCATGGTCCAAACTCAGTATGGTCATTGACAAAAGGCCTCAGATATGGCCTGATCCTAGCACTGAGAATGTTATTGTTCTTATAATCAACATTACTATATCATTAAACTGTTGGAGCACCTTGCTCTGTTCATGAGTCAATAATGAGTTTCCTGTGGAAGCTTGTTTGATGAGTTAGGATACCTTTTGACTAAATTTGTTTTCGTGGTACTCCTTTTAAATCTTGACTTTCAGCCTATAAATATAAGGATGGGTTGGACAAAACAAAGTGGGAACTATGAAATTAAGTGGCCCCTCCTCATTTATCCTTCTCCTTGAGTGTGTGTTCTCTTTTCACATCCACGGAAAAACTCGAGGTGCTTGGGATACATTAACTTCATAGTAGAAGTGCTCTGTTTTTTCCAGAGTAAACTCAACCCCTTAGCTATCATTGCTTTAGATTTTTATAAGATCAGTTACCTGTCCTCTGTCTTGGTCGAAGTAAGAACACTGTCTTCTACAAATATCATGGCTAAAAAATATTAGCGACTATTTTCTGATAAAATAGCTTCATATTCATTTCTCAAAAAATGTTAACCAAAATGTCTAAATAATATACAGGTTTGTTTTAAACCCTGTTTTCCAAAGAAGGAAACTGTAGCTGCAAAAGGTGAACTTGTTTCTCTAGCTGATACTACAGTTATATTTTCCACATTTACTGTTCATTAGTTCCATTTCACCTGAGTGCAGAACAGAAACAAATCAAAACCTGGAAAAAATTAGGATATTGAATAAAATAAAATGACACAAGTGGACATTGACAAGGACTTCAAATAATGGAGAAGAACTTGGGTTTGAATTTCCCAGACTAAAAGCTTGATGATAGAATATTGACAGTAAGGCCAAATTCAGAGAACCTTTTCTCATTTTCCCATTAAACTCTATTTTTATAACCAACCTTTACAAAAGGAACGTGTAAATTCCTTTTGAAATATTTTGAAATGTATTTTAATGGAATCCTCTTTTTCACAAAAGGATCAATATAGGCCATTTTAGGAGCATCTGTAATTTATTGGATTGTTAATCTACTTATGCTTCATCTCATTCTAGAATTTTCCACTGAGGGTATATGTGAAACACTTTATACTAAAATATGTGAATAAATATGAAATGTGAATAAATAAAACAGAGAAAGAAAAAATATGCCTGTGAGTGAGAACTATACCCCTGTAGAAGACAATTTTAACCCTGGACACTCTGGACATAGTAAGGAAGGTTAACTACTTCTCATCACAAACAAGGGAAGCTCCCTTTCTAGATAATGAAATTGGAGTATAAGTTAGCCTGTGAACTTTCAGACAGGCAAGCCAACCACAGTTATCTGTTGTAATTTAAAGCCCCTGGGAAGAATATGCCAGTCTGTAGGAATAGCTCATCCTCTCCTAATGACTCATGGGTGTTGAATAAGTGGCACAGGCAAACTATTTGATAAAATCAGCAATAAAAGCTTTAGAGGACCCTGCTTCCCTGTGTCATGTTTGATATGTAAAAAACAATAATGTCTAGATTCTTTGTGGCCCTTCCAACAACTATATAAGATGAACAAAAACCCAAAAACCAAGTACTGTGAACTACTTTAATTTTTACATGTAGAAAGGAAAGTATTTTTGAACATAGTTAAATAAATAAGAATTATAAATAATGTATCAAATAATGTATATGTAGGTTTTGGAACCTGTAATTATCAATAATTAGAACTGTTAAAACATATTGACATCACCACATCCCAGTGTAATTTACATTATTTTTTTTAATTTTATTTTTTTTTCTTGCTTCAGAACTTTTGTTTGTTTGTTTATTTATTTTTATGGCCAGCTCAGCCTGCCCTGAGGGCTTGGCTGGCACAACATGTGGTGCAGGGATCGAACCACTGTCCCTGCAGCCGCCTGCAGGTGCTTTAGACCACTGAGTCATCCTGCCATGCCCCATGTAATTTACATTAAAGCAAGACAACATAGTTTTTTTTTGTCTTTAGCAGAGGAAGAATGCAGGGTTAGAGCAGTCGTAGTATGAGCATGAGTGAATTCGCAATACTGGTTAGAGACTAGAATCACCCAAAGGGTTTTTCAGGCACACCTGAACCAGGAGAGCCAATTGAAAGCCTCTA
This sequence comes from Myocastor coypus, assembly GCA_004027025.1. Classification (NCBI taxonomy): domain Eukaryota; kingdom Metazoa; phylum Chordata; class Mammalia; order Rodentia; family Myocastoridae; genus Myocastor; species Myocastor coypus. The sequence continues at coordinate 48,545 of PVJA010003467.1, read as the reverse complement.
ACTTAAATGGCTGGAGAACTGGTTAGGTTATTGGTATTTTAGTCAGGGATGGGAATATCTGGCCTCACAACCGGCAGACACTTCCAGAGCCCAGACAGAAGATTTTGACTTTGTCTCACTTCTCTCTTGGAGCATTCTGGTAGGCAGCTTCCAGCCTAGAAGACTGACTTTTCAGATTCTCTGCTAAATGTCTTCGGAGCACTTATTAGGCTGGGTTAGATTCAGTGTTCAAAGTATTTGATCACTTTTTATAAGTGATATAAAACTTGAGTTATGTAATAGTAATGAAGCAAAAGAATTAATATTCAACAAACTAAAAAAGTCCAAAGTATTCCACAATCAAGCTTAGAAACATGGCTTTGGTTGGGGAAAATTTACCGTCTGCTCTTTCAGCTGCTTAATGCCATTATTTCCCTGTTTGTCTTTCTACTTGACTTCTCATATCCCCTCCATTGATGCTGGCCTGCTCCTATTTTGATTTGACTCTTAGAATTCAGGGTGACTTTCAGAAGGAAGAATATTACACAAATGCGCTATAGCCTGAGGAAAAAAAAGTGAGGAATAAAGGTTGAAAAGGGCAGTCCACAGGGCTAATTTCAATATGCCATGGGCTGAGTTAGATCTACAGTCTAGATGACTGATCCACGAAAATAGATGTAAGTCTGGTTATGCAAGAATCAAAAGAGAGAATGACTATTCCATTTGCCATTTCTTCTTCTCCACTCATTGTTCCACAGAATATATTTGCTGTGATTTTTCAAGCCTCAGTTATTTGATCTTCAAAGAGCAATCTAGATAGTCAATTACTTTGTCTTATATTAATTGAAGATTCTGAATCTTGAGGAGCTCCTCCATGGAGAGATATCCACTTGAGTGGTCATTAAATACCTCGTGAGTGTTGTGGTGTAGAACCTCAGAGAACAACTGAGAGCTAAGGTCTTAGGCCAAGGCAATCGAGTACAGATTTCACCTCTGCTAATGAATGTCTTGCATACTTGGCATGATCAGTTTCCAGGGTGAGTAAAGGAAGCAGGGTTGCAAGAAGAACTAAATATATTAATACACAAGTATGATAGTGAGCAACATCTTTTCATAGACCAATGCTTGATGAATGCTAAGAAGTAGCCTTTTGAGACACCATTCCCAAGAGTCAAGGCAAACATAGTATTGCCCTTTGCCCTCACTAATTTATAGGTTCATTTTTTAAAAATTAGTAGTGATCCTATCTCCCATAAAGCCTTCTTATACCAAATAATCTTCCAGGGAAAGGTGCCTTTCAAAATTAAAAAGAAAATGAATTCACATATTTTTCAGCAGAATTTCTCAGACCTCTCCAATATAAGAGGTAATCTGAGTTATTCGCCCTTCATAAACATAGACACTGCTATCTGAAACACAATGGGAACCATGTCCTGCATGCTGGTCAGTAGTAAGTATTGGGGTCTTGTTGAATATGTAAGTTGACACATTGGATATTCAAATTTAGGTGGCTAGAGCCAAAACTCAGGGATTGATATTTTAAAGGATTGTAGGTGATGCTTATCTTTAAGGATGTTTAAGAAATTCAGAGGTATAAAGAAGTAGAATGGAATTCTTGATGTAAAAATTAGATAGAGTTCATGCATCTGAGAGGCAAAGAACCCCAGCAAAGATGAGCTCCAGTAAAATCATAGAAGACGATAAGACAGGACAAAAGGGAGAGAAATCAAAGCTGAGGAATATGATTTTCCCTGCCACATGAGTTTTAAGGCCAGTGCTCTTGAAATGTGTCTGGAAACCTTTCCCGAGCAAATTACCTGTGTTTCTAGGATTGAATCCTCTGCAGTCTATATCATAAAGCGAAGCAAAACTTGCAAGACATTCACGGATCCAACTTCTTTTCCAGTCCACATTTGTTCCACTGCTTCTCAAGTGCGGATGTACTTGAACCATTTGTATTTAGCATATGATTGAGACCTTACCCCAAAGCAGCCAAACTGCGGACTCCAGGAGAAGGAATCTCGTGGTGAGCATTTACCACTCCCCTAGTCAAGCAGTTCCCAAATTCAGCTGCATATGAGAATTATCTAGAAGTATTTAGCCTGAGATCAATCAGAGATTCTCATTCAATCAGGTATCACCTGGCCACCAGAAATTTTAGAATTGCTTCAGGGTTTGGCAGTGTCCAACCGAGTTTGAATACTATTCTGGTAGACTGTAACATCCCCCTCCCAACTTGCTAGAAATAGGTGCATTTAGAAGTTCAAATTCTGGGTTTATCTTAAAAGGGTAGAGAGGTTAGAGTCCCTGTAAGCAGATAGACCTTGGAACCAGGCCTCATTTTTCCTTCTAGGAGGGGGCCACATATCCAGTGCCCATCATCTGCATCCTCATGGTCATTTAGCTTTTTCTTAACTTACTTGAGGATAGCAGACTTCCCAGTTACGCCATTAGGCTTCAATCACATCTTTCTGGGCACTCAGAATACATGGTTCCATGCAGAGGATCTTAGACAAGCCATTTAGGATTGATGTGAATAAATCACTTTTCTCAATAGTGCTGATGAAGTGAGGAAGAAGCAGAAAAAAAAAAAAAAAAGCCAAGCAAGGCAAGCTTCAGCTGGGGTCTACGTACGTTACATCGAGGATGCCTACATATGTACACACATGCATATGTAGATAGCAGCATAAATGAACTCTACCCCTTCAAACTTCACCACGATACTCCGCTGGCTCATTTTGTGCCCACCCCTCTCTAGTCTTCTTTTCAACAGTTGTTTCCTATTGATCACACTTACTACAACCAGTGGATGAAGCAGAGCATGGAACATGGAGGGGGCTCCCAGGCTGACTTCATAGGATTAACAGACTTCATTTAAATGCACATTTCTCATATGGGCCAGTCAAATAGCTCAGCCAATTAAAGTGCCTGCAAGCAGGTGCAGGGCCAGCAGTTCAATCTCCAGGCCTGCGATGCAGGCCCTGCCCCCTGGGAGCACTGGGACAACAATTGAGACAGGGCGTGGTGGCACATGCCTGTAATCCCAGCTCTTGAGAGGCTGTAAACAGGCAGACTGCTATGAGTCCAATCTAGTAGTGAGGTACCCTGAACACCCAGTGGTTCTCAACCTTTCTAATGCTGTGACCCCGCAGTACAGTTCCTCATGTTGCAGTGACCCCAAACCAAAAAGTAACTTCGGTGGCTACTTCAAAACTGTAATTTTGCTACAGTTATGATTTGGAATGGCTTTAGGTGACCCCTGTGTTTTGGTTGTTTGACGCCCGCCGGGGTTGCGACCCACAGGTTGAGAACCACTGCTTCCCTAAAATACAAATAAAATAAAATAATCCTCTTGGACTATTACAGATTTATGTGGATGATATTTTGAATGTATTATTGTGGACACACTTTGTAAAAAATAAAGTAAAATCATAGCTCTTTTTTAGTATTACTGCAGAGAGTATGACATGCTATTTGCAGTATTGCCATCAGTACTGAAGTTTTGAGATAAATTTGACTTTGTATTCAGGAGTCATATAAGCCAGCTTGTTTGAAGAGAGTGAATTATGCAAAAAGGAAATAATCCACTTTGTTCCAAACTCCTTCAGGAATCATCAAAACACAGTGGGATAGTCCTAATTACTTGACTGTGTGGGTAACATAGTCAGACCCTGACTCAGTAACATGAAATAAGGATAACATGAAGAAAAAAAAATAGCGACGCATAAGTCACCAAAAGGCAAAGTGAAGAGGGAGGTTATGTAGGGAAGCAGAAGGAAGGAAATGGGAGGAAGGAAAGGTGGAGGCAGAAGTGTAGCACTTAAGCTGCTATGAAGGATACCATCGCAATTTTAAAATCCAGAAGAAAAAAAGGCTCTGATTCCTTATCACAATTCTTGCAGGATTTTTAAGGTTGAGCTTCTTCACTCAGTAAGTATTGAGATTTAATTCAAATACTATTTTACATCATTCTCAGTTACCTAGAAATGGTTTTGCTCTGCCCCAAACCCTGGTCAGTTCTTCAGACAGAACTCCAACCAGTGGTCTCTTCTAGAATGATGGAGTGGAATTTGGAAAGAGCTGCTTAGCTGGCCCTGCCCTCCCCAGTATGTGAAAGCCCAAAACAGTCTGCTCCTTTGCACAAGCTACATCACCTGACCTGGTCTGGTTCCACTGGATAGTGTTGTTGTTAGTGTTGTTTAAGCAGAAGTCCCACTGAGGGCTTGCTGGGTATGCTGGGAGGATATTCTGCCTGTAGAATTAGGGAGACCTGTATCTTACTGTCCCTTAAGTAAATCAAAGATGGGTAAGTCAAAGTAAATATTCAAAATACCTCTTTCATTTTCAATGCTAATACTTTTTTGTTGCTCCTCAAACCTAGGGAATCTAAAACCAGTTTCAAAAAAGGCTATGTCAGTACAAAAAGCAAAAACCCACCATATTTAAAGTTTTAAAAGAGGTGATAAAAAATGAACTTAGTTTTCACTTTTTTATGTGGAAGAAGTGCCATTCTCAGAACATATATGTATTTATTTTGAATTTTACTGATGTAGAATGACTAGAATTTTCAATTGAATATGAAATTCTAGGAAAAATTTTTAATAGCTCTATTCAGGTCTCAGAGTGCTGCAAAATTTCTATTTTGCAACAGTAAAACTTTCTTAAGATGTTTTAATAAATATGCTGTCATTAGAGAGTTTTTGGAACATTTGAACCAAACCAACTCTGCTAAAACAAATAAAAATTAAACATTATTTTGGTTCTGGAGCAATATGCATAGTAAAATGTAACGAGTGGAGCTTCAGACCTCTCTGCTGAGGATTTTGACGCATTTAAAACCCTAGTCAATCTCATGGACCATTATCATCTTCCTAAGATAAGTCTTCTCATTCCTAGGGAAATAAACAGTACTCCTGAATTATCACACTGTACATTTTGGAGATGTCACAGTTGGAAACATCTTAAGAGAGTTTTATCACCTTTCTGAATTTATTAAGTGAAAGAAAACAGTGTTTTTGAATTTATATTTTATTTTCAGTTTTGCACCAGTAAAAATTATTTGGCAAGACAGGATTTATTTCAATTGATTAATTCTCTCACCTTATTCACAGCAGACCTAGTTTGGGGTGGAGGAAATTACTATCCATAACTTCACACCACATAGCATTTTCCTTTCCTGGAATGACAGCACTGCTTTTTCTTCCCTTTCTTAAAAAAAAAAAATGGATAGTATACAATAATAACGTCTGGAATTTGGTGATAATCCCACTTAGCTCTAGCATACATTTTCTTAGTAGAGAGTCTCTATTTTTATTGTAATCTTTTAGCACAGAAACATGCATATAGGCAAGTTTGAAATGTTCTGGCATTAGCGCCATACCCCAGCATGAGATTCTGGTAGCACGTAGTATTAATAGTCTGATGCCCCAGCTTGCACATGGTCCATATTCTGACATGCCTACGATTCCCTGTAAGAGGCCCTGCATGCCCATTCCGTGATCTCTCTAAACCTTCTGAGTCCGAGATACATCAGCACATTTCCTTGCAACCTCCATTCAAACACAGCACCCTTCCCTCCCCTCATCTGTACACACCCAACCAGTTGGCAGAGAGCACATGTCCCCCTGAGCAAGCAGTATTGTGAATTTTATCTTCTCTTCCAGAAATCAGTTCGTCTTCGTTGCAGCAGATGAAATTTCTTGTAACACCTCTGCAGGTAACAAACATTGCTACTTCTTGATGCATCCATCCAAGTCTCAATATCCTTCCCCTCCCCCTCCTCACATACTGCAGTTGGTCACTCTAGAAGGTTTCGTTCAGAAAGAGAGAGAGGGACCCTATGCCCTTGGTGTATCGCTTGATCTTTTAGGTGCTGATGTATATAAGGAAGCATTTTCCTAACTTTGATGTTTTTGTTCCTGATTGTAATAACTCATGGTCCATAAAAATAAGACTATCTTGAATGAATCCACAACAAATCCTCCTCACATGCTTCAGCATTCTTATGTTAAAATACGAATCAGGGCTAAGCTGAAGCACAGATATGTGACTTCCATATTTTTTGATATACTTTATCTGGATTCACAGAGATTGAAATTTGGTTTGGGATCTTTGTAGAATATTAGAGGCCCCCAAAAGACTGCATTTATAATGTCAGGGGATAATTGTCTCTGTCTTATGAAAAGAGGATCTTCATTCTATCAGCTGAAGATCCTTGATTTCCTTTCCTTTAAAATATATGTCAAGCAGGAGGTCTTAAAGAGATGAAGTTTTGTTGATTTTTAATATTTTTTTCTGTTTTGAAGCCAGGATATTGGCAAATAGAAACTGCATAGTTGCATGCTATGTCCATTAAAATAATGTCTTTTTTGCTTCCGTGTGGTTCAGAATAATTAAATTTAGGCCTTCATTAGCATGGAATGATTTTATTAAATGCCAAGATAGGTGAGTGTCTAAGCTAATAACAAATTTATTTTTTGTTGTTGTTGTTTGTTTTAATTTTTTGTTTGCTTTGTTTTAAGACCAAAGTTATAACCAAACTATTTGCTAGGAAATCTTGGCAGTGTGTTGCTTTTGGCCAATAAAGCAGCTTTATGCACGCATAGCTGAGTGTTCCATGATCATCAAAAGCATACTTCAGACACAATCTTACAAACAGACACTCATCTGGACCTGTTTTCCAATGCTTCATTCTCTGTTAGAGTCTTTGGTGAGAATGAAAGAAGGGATCAGATTAGGAACCTGCTCCTGGATCTCTCCATCCTTGAAGAGCCACCAAGGCTCTGCATCTGTTTCATTTAGTCAGTCCCAGTGGTTTTAATGGCTTAAAGTCTTGACTCTTGAGCTCAATAGGTATGCATGTTCTTTTTTAAAAAAGTTTTAAGATATTAAAAGCTTATTCCTTTGTATAAAACCCCTTTAATAATGACCTTACTAGGCCCGCTCCATCGTCCTCAGCCTTAAATATCCCTCCATTAAGGGAGAATTCTTAACACTCCACTAATATGTAATGCCAGAAAATCAATTGTTAATGATCTTCCTGGGAGTGGCTGGAGAATATCTCTGGAACGACAGAATAGTCTAATGTCTTCAGAATCGAAAGAGAATGGAACATGCAACTCAAAAGAAAATACTCAGTATGAGACTAAGCAGTGTTGGTTCACAAAATTAATTGGTATCATGTGTGGATATACTCATGTCTGAGAATCGTTTATCCTCCCCCCACCATTATAACCTGTGCATGTGCCAGTATGTCTCAGACTATGTGTAGACACCATAGATCAAACAAGGAAAAGGAACAACAGGAAAGATATGTATTGATTTCATCCTATGATTTAACAAAATCTGCCCTGTGAATGAGTGATCTACGCACAATATTCCAAAGAGATGCAACAGATATGAAAGTTTGCTTCGTGAGTATGGGGAATATTTCATCCTACCTTACCTAATTTAGAATGGCTATGCAGCAAATTCTTAATGAATTGCTGTTGATCAAATTTCAAATTGAGAGAGATACCCGTGTTCTTTTGAGACCTACATTAATATGCTGTAAGCTTCACGAGGCTTCATTTGAACTCTGAATTTTGAATCAGGCATGTAAGATGAGATAGTCATATCAATCAAACTGTCAGGTTACCTAACCTGCAGCCAGCCCACCCTCCTCATAGAGTCAAAGTGAGAAATCAGAGCTGTGATGAAATCAATACGTCCTACAGCAGGGATCCCCACCCCTGGGGTCATGGACCGGTAAGGGTCCAGAGCCCATTAGGCCCAAAGCTGCAAAGCAGAAGATTAGCACCTACAGTACCAAGCTTTACTACATTTATCCTGCTCCCTTTTACTTCTTTTACTGGCTATGCTCCGTCTGCTGTCAGATCAGTAGCAGCCTTCAGTTATCAAAGGAGCTCTCATATCAACTGGGCCTGCTGGGGGTTTAGACTGTATGCTCTTTCAAATCATCCCTAAACCACCTTCTCCCCATCCATTGAAAAAATGTCTACCATGGACACAGTCCCTTGTGCCCAACAGATTGTGAATCGCCGTTGTAGGTCATTCTCTCCTACATTCTAAAAAAACACCTAGCAGAGCAACATTCTTCTCAGCACAACTATCAGGATTCTTCTTACATTCCCATGTGAAACAGTACCTCAAATGATAGGGCTGGGGCCAGTGAGATAGCCCAAGACTAGGGGCTTACTTAGGCAAGCCTAGAGACCAAGATTCAATCCCTAGTACTGCAAGCTGCGCCAGCCCCACCCCTGGGTGCAGTGAGCCAGCCACCAGCATGGTGGTGCATGCCTGTAATCCCAGTGCTTGAGAAGCTGAAACAGGAGGATCACCACAAGTCCAAGCTGCATAGTGAGACCCAATACCAAATAAATTTTTAAAAGAAAGAAAAGGGTAGGTCTGTTGCATGTTGGTGTCTACTAGACATTGGAATTTGGCCAGAGACAAATATTCTGCTTTTAAGTACAAAAAGAAATAAACACAACATTTAAATCTTAATTTTCAGGGCTTCATGGATTTCTAACTGAATTTTTTTTTTTTTTTTTTTTTTTTTTTTTTTTTTTTTTTTTTTTTTTTTTTTTTTTTTTTTTTTTTTTTTTTTTTTTTTTTTTTTTTTTTTTTTTTTTTTTTTTTTTTTTTTGTAAAATGTGCTCTTTTTGAAAGTGCTGCCGATGGCAGAAGAGATGTGCCATTGTGTGTGGCTTAGGGCAAAGATGAAGAGCTGAACATTATTACATGATAGAATAGCAACACTTTAGAATTCTTAAATTCCCTAAGGCAATTGAACAAATTTTTACTGCAGCCTTTTGAAAAAGATACCGAATATCCATTCTGCTTTTGCTGGCATAAATGTTTGTCACAGAAATATCTGTGGTCCATGAGACTGTGTTGACAAGGCCATTGATTTTCTTACTCTGTGGTTTCAATAATGGTGTTACTTACTGTGCTTTTATTTTATTTGGCCTGATTTTGAAGGGAGTCACTGGAAACTGTCTCTTTAACAAAAGGAAAGAACAACGCTGATCACACACATCTTACACTCTTGAAAAATCTCTTGCTCCGTAAGTCAAGAATCTATGATGAGTTGGATTGTGCAAGAGGTAGCAAAAGGGGAAATACAATTTTCCCTTCTTCTTAGGCTAGAGGCCTGCCTGCCTTTGTAATTTATTAGAACATCTCCAGGTTAGGACAGTGATTGGAGTTATAGACAGTTGGTCTTGTATGAGCCTACAGATAGGGAAAAAGGTCCTTATTTTGACAGGTGGCTGGAAACTCATTTGAGTCCATTAACATCTACTGAGTTTGAAGAGAAACGCAAAGGTTGCAATGTTAAATAAGTCAGAAGCCTCCTCAGAAGAGACTTCCTTGCTATGCAGAACAAGTCTGCAACCTTATAGATGAGTCAATGAATGATACACTTGTATGCAAAGCTGTATGCTGGCCACTGAAATAAAATGTAGGAGCAGGCATAAAACATCAACTGCTGTGTAACTGTAGAAGGGCTGACACCTGTATAGAGACCTAAGCATGAGCCAGGTAGATAATCGTGACGTAGAGAATATTGAGGTTGAACAGCCAGCAGGCCTTGTGCAAAGGCTGTGTGGTGGAGGCACGCTTGTGGTTTCTGGAAGAGAGTCGCCCTGTGTAGCCAGAGCATACACATGAGTATTCCTAGAGCTGCTGTCAAGACAACAGCAGGTGCTTGGCTAGTCCAGAACATGAAAGTCATGACAATTTGTGGCCTGTCTTTTTTAGGGCAATGGTTAGGTGCTGGAGTACTTCTTTGGATCTGACTTATTTTTTAAAGCAGACGATTATATTGCTTTATGGAGACCAGAATGCAGAAGGCTAGAGGACAAGAAAGGACAGTGACCAGAAGAATGTTTACCCCTGATTGTAGGTGGGAGGTGACATCTTGGGAGAGCATACTCTTGATGAGAGTCAAGAAGTGGTTGTCTCTGCACCACATTCTGATAGGAGAAATGATCAGAAGACTGTGTCCCTCTATCTGTGTTAAATGTGAATCCTGCCCTCTTGCTCATGTGCTGTTTAGTTATCTCCTGGAGTGCCAAGGCTTTTAGTCACCATGGGAAGCAAATCCTTAACCCTTGCAGTAAATGTCCTTTGTAAGGGCTTTACAGAATTTTACAGAGTGCAATGACTTGGCCTACAGTGAACAAATTTTCTGTGCTAGCAAGTATGATAAAGTCTATGTGTGTGTGTGTGTGTGTGTGTGTGTGTGTGTGTGTGTGTGTATGTGTGTGTGTGTGCATGTGTGTGCATGTGTGTGTGTTATATGTATGGACACATACATATAAAATTCATCTCAGCAGCATAAAGGCATGTATATTATCATCATCTCTATTTTGGTGATGTAAAAAAAGGAAGATGAAATGCTCAGGCTCAGAAGTGTTCAGTGACTTTTCATCATCACACTGGGGTCCACGGAGAGCCAGATCGTGTCTCCCTAGATGACCTTGTCTCTACATGTCCCATTACCTTGAGCATGGGACACAACCTCAGCTTCCTCATGGAATGCTCTTTTCTTCAGCCTTAGCATTTGAGAGTTGGAGGGCTCCGTTGCTAAAGTTCTGCTGGAAGCTAAGTGCACAGGACAGCTCTTGGCTGGTTGATCCGGCAGGTACTTGTCTGACTGGACTCATCCGCCTTGGCAACACTTATCTGTTGAGTGGTTCTGTGTTCTGGGTGCTGGCTTAGGTGCAAAGATAAAGTAGCAAGGGAGTAGAGCTGGGTCACAGAGATGCTGCTCATGAAGAAAAAAAAAAAAAAAAAAAAAGGCAAAATAGGTGAAGAATGTCCTAAACCCATATATGAATCATATTTTCATTTTTTCCTGAAAATCAACAAAATAAACTATTGCTCCCTTCAAAATACCAGACTGCTTAAACTTACTTGGTTTTGCCACCAAGTTAGGGGTAGCAGGCTCGAAGCTGCTCCCTGCCAAGGAGTGTGTACATTTTGTGTGCGGGTGCCTGACTCCCTCCAGCATTAAGGCTGCCCACTCACCACACGGAGGCCCATCGTGGCCACCTGAGAAACCAACTGGAGAACACAGCCTCAGCTCTCAAGGAACCTGGGAGCCACCCATGGGGGGCAAGGGCAGGGCCCGTAAAATAGCCTTGGCCGAAGGAACACATCTGCCGAGAGAGGCTGTGAGAACTGTGGCTCAGCTCGGTTCTTAGTTTACTAAGTACTTATTAGCAGCAATATTCAGCAAGTTCAGGGCCACAAGGGAGTGTGACTGCCACTTCCACCCATTAGGCCCCCTCTGCACACATACACAGAGGCATTTGCCGTAAAACTTCAGACTATTTTGAAGAGATGCCCAAATTGGCAATTCCTCTAATTGATCCTCCAGCCAGTTTCCCTTAATTGTCTTCCCTACATTTGCATGATTTGATTATTCAGCAAAGTTGTCATGCAGCAAATTGATCTGTGGTTAATTAGCGTGTTTCCAATATGGTGTGCTGTGTATAATACAAGATGTTCTGAGTGCCAAGGAGGCATGTAAGCAAAGAAGCTCTAAAAAGAACAACAGGGTTTGCTGCAAGCTTCCTGTGCACATAGGACAATGCCCTGAGCTTGTTACGTGCACTGTACATAAAATATCCTTATCAGTTTAATTGTGAAAAGGAAAGGAAGGGAAGGGAAGGAAGAGCTCTCAATGAGGCTAAGTAGGAGAATGCTATAATACTCACACAAAGTTTAAAAGAAATACCAGCAGTTATTAAAAGCTATCAAGTAATAGTATGAGAGGTAAAACTTATTTCAAGTAGAGCCTTTTATTTGCTGTCTTCCCTTGCTTGCCCCTGGTCAGCCTTGACATGAGTCGGAAGTAAAACATACTGGGGAAAAAAAACGTAGAGACTGGATTCCAAAAGCCCAGCATTAAAAGTTAGGTAAATGATTTTCATGAATAATGGTGTATGCACACATAGAAGAAATAAGAATGTGAATATATCTGAACAAAATATAAAAATGAATTTTATGTTTCTTTTTACTTTTTAAAATGTGACAACTGTATAGATTAAAGTGGTGCATGGGGCTTGTATCTGTTCTACTGCTGTGAGAGTTACATTTTTTGATTGGCAGTATGTTGTCCTGGCTTTGTTTTAATTTTGCTTCAAAGTAAGAGTGCGTGTGTGTGTGTGTGTGTGTGTGTGTGCGTGTGTGTGTGTGTGTGTGTGCGTGCGTGTGTGTGCGTGTGTGTGGTCTTGTAGGACATTCCTGGGGGTTTACCCTGTTTGTTTCCTCTCACATCTTAGATCTGCTTGATGGCTAGTGGGGAATCCTAGTTACAGAGGGAGTGAGCTCATCTCTGGAGCGGAGGGGAAAAGCTATAACCCTGGTAGTAACCAGTCAGAACCTGCAATTTGTTAGGAAATAACTAGCTGGTTACCAGCAACCCTCATCTCATCCTCCGTATAGCCTTATTCAGTCAAGACAAAGCACAGCCATCTCTGCTATGGACAAAGAGACTGGCACAGAGGGGAACTTTCTGAAATTATTTAGCAAACATACAATAGAGGTGCTGTAACTCCAGGAACTCTGACCTGTAGGAACCCTTAGTTATTGCTCAGCCCCACTCTTCTTCAGGGATATTGAAGATCTCATGAAGCACTCAAATGTCTCTGTGGTTCCTTGTGTGAGTGACACTGCAGCTAGAATAATGTCATATTGATTTCAAAGCACGATGGGAAATTTCTAGTGATTTTATTAGAATATTAGATGACACATGGAAAATGAAATGAAGTTTCTAAGAGAGAAGCCCTTGTACTTGAACTTCAACAAAGTGAACCTACTGTTTCTTTATTGGGGGAGACATTGGATGAGTGAATTGCATGGTTATAGGCAGGGTTTCCTTGCCTTCTGAAGTTCTGGTAGTTGGCTCCTGATTTACTCTGATGCATCAAGAATCAAAGCTCTTACCTTAAATCTTCTTTGTTGGGATTTGGATCACGAAAATGTAGTGAACTGTTCAACTCAGATACAGAAAGAACAATGTCCTGATTTGTCACAGGATTCATGGTCTGAAGCTTTTAGATTCTATAGATTTGTGTGTGCTTTTATGTACACACAGTTCAGATGTAGGACCTGTGTCCCTGTATGCAAAGAAATCCTATGCCTCTTCCTAAACAAAACAAAGAACTCACTTACTTTCCCTCTTATTACCAGGATGAAAATTATGAGGCTGACAAATCTGTATGTGATTTCTGACACTGATCACTATAAAGCTAAATGAAGGTGTTGAGCAACAAAAGAATTCAGAAATGTCATAGATCTGCAGAAATGAATAGAGAATTTCTTTCATTTGCACATGTTTATAATTTAAAATTTTTACTCTACTCAGAGTATTTTCTAGATGTTCTGAATTATGGGACCATTTTGGTTCCTCTACCTTAGTATCTTGAGAAGCTTTCAGAATATAAGAGCTTGTCCACCCTCATGGTGTAGAAATATATAAGCCATTAACAACTAGAAGTCTATAATGGATGTAAAATACTATTTCCCTCATAAATGCACATACTATGGCTAATTGATCAACTGAGATCCAAAGCCCAGATCTCTTCTGACTCTCCCTGCAAAAGCAAAGAATATCCCCGAGTTAACCCATTGCTCTAAGTTGGCCCACAGCACACTCAAGATTTCTCATCTTAATACTTTGGGGAGGATCTTTGTTCTAATCCAGCAAACCAGCATAAAGTATGCCTAAAGATCCTGGAAATTCTCTTAAATCATCCTCTTGGGATGAAGTGGCCAATTGACATTAGTTTTCCAGCATCATAGGTGAAGATTAATCGTCATCTCTGAAAGATCTGATCAATATCGTGCCCATCATTGTCCTCCATATCTTACCAAACTTACACATTCTCAAAGCCTGCAATTACTGAGGTCTGAGATTTAAACATTAGTAGTATACATCCCAAGCCTCCTGGGGTATCTGGTGGATGTTTATTTGCATGAGGGCAAGAAATTGATCATTTCAAAACTATTTCCTTATTTTCCCAAGCAGGAAACTGAAATACCTTCTGTAGATTCACAGATTCTGGGGAATTTGTTTACATTCTGAGCTCAGAAAAAGTTCACAAGCAAAGGGGATCTATACGAGGAGGAGGTACGAACCTATGTTCCCAGTGCATTTTCTCTGGTAAGCAGAAAGCTTCTGCTCACCAGTGAATTAATTATACCAGCAACACTTCAAAAACTGCTTAGTGCTCACTTGGAAAGTCCTTAGTGCTCAAAAACTGAGTGTGATACAATAGGATGACGGTCTGATGAGCATCACTTCTTCGTGGGTGTGAGTTAGCACCTGCTGTCTCCATTCTCACTGGGTACCTGAACCCTACAACCACAGTGGACCCCATGACCATTTGGTGGGCCTTGTTAAGACCCAGATTTTGTCTGACCCCCCCCAGAAAGTGAAAGAAAACATCCATCCCCCTTGTTAAACCATAGCTCTGTAAGCAACAGTCTGCTAGAAGCACTGGCACAGGGTATCCCACGTGGTATATGATTTGCATGGATTCATTTTCCAAAGTACTTCACGGAGAGCAACTTAGGTATAAAAGGAAGCCCTGTCACCACTGCCGTACCTGAGGCTGGGAACCACTGGTGTTCCTCAAGGCAGGGAGGCATTCTTTGCAGCATCTCTCTGTGAGGGAGGGCCACCAGCCTGTGTGCCTCCTTACTGCCTTTACACTGTCTGTAGTGCCTATGCTAACTTGTGCACTTCATCTTTGAGATGAACATCTTTTATCCATTGTTCTGTTCCACAAGGATTCCTCCAGGTATCTCTGGGGACAGGATACATAGTGAGATAATGCTGAAACAATAAAAAGACCTTTAACTGAAACATATAAAGTGAAATTAATTGTGCTATTCTCATCATGCCCTTGTTAGAAAATTATGTGACTGTTAAAAACTCTAGTGGGGGACTACCAACACCAGCCTGTTGTATTTCATCAGGCTCCATCCTGTCTTAACTAGTTTTGGAAAAAATTAATAAGTAATACCTACATTTCTCTTTCAATTTTTTAAAATATGTATTTCTCTGGCACAGTATTTCACTATACAGCTTGGACTCGTGATCCTACTTCCTCGGTCTCCCCAGTGTTGGGATTACAGACGTGTACCATCATGCTCAGTTTTGGTGGCCAGCACAGCATGTAGTACCAAGGATTGAACCCCAGGTCCTTGCTCTTGCCAGGCAGTGTTTATATGGCCTAGCTATCTCCTCAGCCCAATACTTACATCTGTTCTTATCATGGGCAAACCCTTTAACAAACATATTCCCATTCAACAGACACCAGCTTGTTCTCTTTTACACCAATCCAACCTTAAGTTAAAGTGTAGCAATTCAGATATGTCTGTAAATGATAGATCTTGACCTACCCCCTCCCCTCCAAGCATCTGTACTTCAGTGGATTGAGTTCCATATGATCATATTAGAATAGCAACTTCAGTTTCCTCTAACACACACACATACACACACACACACACACACACACAACCTGGGCTGATATAAAAAATTGGTTGGTTGGTGGAAGTCCATGTAAGAAGTCTGCCTTCATGTTCTCTTATATCTGCAGATGGTTTTGACAATGTGTCTGGCTTCTTCTTCAGCACTTCATTCATGCATTTGGTAGGACACAAGGAAAGCGATCCTGTTTTAGGAGGGAGAACGACAGGGCCCAAGGACAAAGATTTCCATGAGCCCAGGGAACAGGATTTGACCTCCTTGCCTCCAGCCTTTGGTTTTCCCCAGGGCCTCAGAATGCCTCCTGGTTTCAATTTGTTGATAAGACAAAAAGAGTTGAGCTTTCATCATGGTTGCAAGCTGTGCTGCCCTCACCAGCAAACCAATTTTATTTCTTTATTTGTTCAGTTTTTCCATAAAGGGTTTTGATGAGTTTTAGGGCAACTTCGCCAGTATTTGGCAAACTCACAGGGGTGATGTGGAATTAAGCACTCTGTATTTCCAGAGTCCTCGGAAACTTTATTTGTAAGCAAACTTGAAGGGATTTGAATATCTAGCAGCAGCTGACCTAGACTTTTTAGAAGGCCTATTTTGCTCTTAATGGTATCTACTCACTGACCCTACTAATATAATTGTGTTTGGGGGCACAAGTGTATTCCTAGGCTGGCTTCTTGCCCCTTCACTCTTTCTTCTTATGGCTTTCTCTCACGCAGCAGCATCAGTGTGGCCTTTTCCACTGCACTTAATGTGCAGGTGGTGCACATAATGCATGGGGCTCCTTGCTCACAGGGCTCATATCTGAAGGGAGACAGTAAACAATGAAGCAGAGATGTGAACAAATTAAATGATCAGGGATCTGCTATGTGACATGAAGGGATGAGAGCAGTGTTAAAAGCGGTCCTTCCAAAAGGTTCTGAGAGTAAGATGTGTCTCTCTCGGGTGATGGCATTTGATCTGAGAAGGTGAATGCAAAGAGCTGGAGCAGATGTCAAGGTCCCAAGAAGAAACTGGACGTGCACTTGTCCAAGAACTATGGATGCAGACAGTGTGCCTGGGCACCATAACCAGGAGGTAGAGGGGAGTAAACAAAGGAAAGGAGGACAGGAAAAACATGCAATCTTGATTACCATTCTAGGACACCTTTGAAGAGTTTTAAGCAGAGGAATGCTAGGATTAGATTTGTACATGATTATACAGATAAATGGGTGAATATATGGATGGATGGACCAGTAGATCATAGAAACGAGAGATGTGATTTTGCTTTGAATGGGCAAGGGTTAGATGAAGGTTACTGAGTTGATTTTGATGTAGTTTGTATTAGGATATCAAGAATGTATGTAGAATGCAGTAGACATCTAAAAAATTGTGCCTGAAAGTTTTGGTAGGAGGACATACAGGTCACACTGCTCACTTTGGCTGGTGTTGGGTATCATGGAAGATCATATGCCATGTATTAGGGGACAACATGGCGGCAGTTGGTTTTCTCTCTACTTCTGTTAAGATCCTAGGAAGTGTTGGTCTCTTTGCGGTGTGTGCTAAGCCAGTGCTGAGAACATCACATTATTTATGTGCCTGGCATAGCTGCTAAAAAAGTAGCAGAGGGGTCCAGATCTTCCCTAATAACCTTGTGTCTAAATTGTAGTGTCACACAAGGGCGTGTTTGGAAATTAGCATTTGAAAAGAAGCTTCCTTGCTTTCAGTTTGAGCTGACATGGTCGCTTTTCCTCTGTGGAAATGAAATTTATTAATCATAATAAAACCATCGTATTCTGAAGGTAGAGGTCACCCTGAGGAGAGAAGGAACCCGCTCATTTGTGAGGAATGGCTCAATGCTGCCGGATTTCCTTCTCCTTGGAAGAGAATACTGCCAAATTATCACCTTGGGTTTTCTACAAAGGTTGAAACTATGCCCAGAGTGAGAGCACCCCCAAAAAAGAATGCAGGAGGAATGATAGGAGCTAGATTTTCAGCAAATGCATTCATGCTGCCAATAAGTTGTTTCCTACCAAGAGGAAATGTTTGCCATAATAAACTCAGTCCCTAAATTTAAAAAGCTATTATACCACATTTGTGTCATCGCATTTATTTGTTAAGAATGCTATAATAAATTCCTAAGGCTTTTCAGTGTGGCTTTGTAGTTTATGTTCTGTTCATGTAACTAACTTTGCCTGATGAAAGTGCATAAAAATAATATTATTCATAAGTTTTTGTGTAGGCCAACAACAGACTATTTCTTGTCATATGAGGGTCATGCCAGAGTTAGGCGTCATTTCATGTTTAGCCCTCTGTGTACCTCCTTTTGACCTAGTATGTCAAAGCCCAGGTTTTGTGTGTGACTTCCATGAATTTACTATTTCTTCAGGAAACTTCATCCCTGTTTCTAGCACATGCTTTGTTTGGACCTTGTGTCTGTTTTTCCTAACATAGAGAAGGGAATTTTTTAATGAAAAGCTGTTTACATGAGCAAAAGAACCCAAGTATCTCCCGAAAATAACGTGAGGAGGGAGCTAATCACAACTTAGCTTAGCTGAGATCACCCATATAGTGTGTCTGATGCTGTGATAAGAGGAACCTCATGTGGCAGCTGAAGACCATATCTAGATGATCAGTGTCATCTAGAGGAGGCAACAAGGCATGAGAGTTAGCATTTGCCTAACAGAAACTTTGTGTGATTCACTTATTCCTACTTGGGTTATAATTTAGAATCTGAGACTTTGGAAGTTCTTACACCCAATTTCTGCCACCCACTCATGGCACATAGCATGATCAAGTCAGACTCCTTGCCCTGTCTGCTTACATAAGAGAAAGGAGAGGAAATACAAGATGAGCCTAGGCCTTTTGCCCCAGCACTTGACTCTTGCCAAGGCCCTAGGGGTCTTCCTGTCTTTGGCTTAGTATGAGTCCAAAAGTTAGAAGAAAACTGGGGAAAATGGAGAGGATAGAGGAAGAAAAGCACACATATATTGGACTTTAATTGGTTAGAGGCAAGTTTAAAGTTGACAGTATAGACACAATATTTCTTGACTTGTTCGCCCTTAAGAAGCCAACCAAAAGCTGAAAC
>PVJA010003467.1:0-25000 GCA_004027025.1 Myocastor coypus | reverse complement strand
ATTTGTTCAAATGCTATGGCATCCTGCCCCAGAGGGAGAAAAGATAGGAGAAACAGGGGCTGGGAAAAATCGCTGCATTTTTCCCAGTTGCCGCAGATTTTGAAATCCAGAATTTGTATTGTGTTTGGAATCACAAACAGAACTCTTACTGTGTTGGTTAAAGTAAAATTCATTTGCAGTTTTGATTTTCATCAATGAGCTGTACTTTTCCCCCATGGTTGTATGTAGTTTTAATAAAATCATTTAGAGAAAATGGGTGCCAACTGATGTTGCCGGATCTTGTCTAGGCACTCTGCCAAGATGCCAGTAAGTCATTTTAAAATGTATGTCAGAGATGTAAACAAACATTTTGGATTTTTTTAAAACAGTATTTATTTGGAATGTTTTCATTTATCTAAATAACTATTGCTATTATGACATATGGAAAAAAGATTACTATTACGTGTGGCATATAGTGACTTCTTAACACACACATCACGCAATCTGCAAACCCAGAAAATGTGTATATCTGTCTTTAGAAATTAGTGTTTATATCACTTACAGTGGTTTGTGAATAAAGAAAACTGGTTTGTAATATCAAAAAAATAAAAGCTTAGTCTGAAAAGGTATTTGTGAGTTGGTGTTCTGAGTTCTTTTGCTTCTATGTGTCCCCTCCAAGGGTAAAGTCCTCATCCACACCTGTGGTTGCATGTGTGCCTATGGGGTCCATGGGGAGGCTCTGCAGGCTGCCTCAGTCCCAGGTAGACCAGGTGCCTCCTGAAGGTATTCTGAGCATTTGGTTCAGAGCTCTTCCCTTCCTCACTCATCTGTCCAAATAAGTGAGAAGTCACAGATGTTCAAGAAAGTTCAGCTCCGCTGGGCTTAGAAGTTCCCCAGCATGGAAATGTCAGCCTTTTTTAAGAGCAAAACACCCCCACATGATGCACATCAAGTGAAGAGGGATTGAGGGACTAGTGTATTTTGATGGGAAGCATTGGACGAGAAAGAGGAACAAATATTATGTACTACGTCTGCTTGCATCGAGGGCTTACTGAGCTTTAAGAGACATGTGCTGGCTTTTGTATTCCTGGCTTTACTGATTTAAGAAATTCATTCAATTCTCTACTCCATTTAGTTACTAAAGAATTCCCTAATTCTACCTACTTTAATCATCTTAATAGCTTTATCAAGTTGAGCACATGTAAAGGTCAAAAACAGAATGTGTGTGGTCTTAGTCTCCAACTGGATTCTGTCACTTGCTGGGTCACTAGCATATAGGGCAAGTTGGACCAAGGCACTGGTCTTCTTATGCACAGTGCAAGTTTCTCAATGTGCTCACCTGTTAGTATTATAAAATAGAGAAAGCCATCCGTGTGAAGTGCTTGTAGTAAATCTTACAGGTTGCAAGCTCTTATAGTTATAAGTAAAACAACTGAGACAAAAAGAAGTGCATTAAGATCACATACCAAGCAAACAAGGTGGCTGGACTGGCCTTACTAGGAAATGTTCTCACCTAACCCTTGAGGATGCTAGGGGTGAGAAGTTATGTCCCAAATGTCCTTGGAGGATTTTGGTCCTCTCATCCTCTTTCCACACAGAGGGTTGACTTATGGTGCCAATTATGCCATTTCAGATATGTTCTTCAGATCCCAATGCTACGTAGGATGAACAAGACATAGAAGGCTAAAGAATGGCTGCTTCTGTATGAGAAACCCAAAATATAAAGACCAAACTATAAGGTAGAGGATAGGAAGGAGAAAGATAAATTCTGTGGAGATAGGAAGGGACCTAAGGATGGGGTGAAGCAGGGTAAGTAAAAAGAATAAAGATGTTTTGTGTGTTTGTTGAATTTATTTATCATGTTTCACAAACATATACTGATGAAAAATTTAAGTATATTTAATGGTTCCTTCTCTGCAAGGGTTGGTTACCATCAAATTTTATCTCCCTATTTCAACTGATCCTAAGAGACAGTGACCCATATTTTGCACATGAAGATGAGGAAGCCCCAGAAAGTTATATATGACTTTTGCAAATTAGCATCTCACTAGATGCCAACTGCACACAAAGAGCTAAGCCTGAAGTCCATACCCCCTTAAAATGCCTGTGCCATAATTGATAAGGAGGGTTATGCTAATGCTAGACCAGCATTCTAATGTTCCTCCTGCAAAACATGTAGGAAGCTATTAGTTAAAACAACGAAGTCACTAACCTTCTCCTGACAGGTGGCAAGTGGGAGATGATTTCTTCTTATGGTAGAGATTTGTAACTGAGCCCCTTCCCAATCCAGTGTGAGGACGGGAATATAAATGACAGAGTAACTGCCCTGGCACTTCCAAAAGCATTTCTCTAAAATTTGAGTAAGCAAGCACATTTCAGTGAATAAAGTAAATTTAAATGACAAAAGGAGCAAAGGAATCACTTAAGGAACTCAAGCAGTGAATGTCATCCTGCCTTATCCTCCCCTCAGAGAGCAGGCTGAGGTGGGAAGGCAAGCCCAACTGGCACACGTGGGTTCTGTATACTAGAGCTTATTGTTTATTTTCTTTGAATAATTCCTGTGAGGTAACCTTGGCCTTGTCTCACTTACACTATATTTCATAACAGCTTAAATTCAGCAGTAAAACCTTCTCCATGCTAAAAACAAAACAAACTGGTACAACTATCTCAGTCCTGTTTCCCACTCATCAGCCCAGTTGCCTTTATCATATTTCTATCGTCCGAAGTCCTTGTTTCCTGAAAAAGAAACATCATCCTGCTTAAGATCTGCCTTTCCTGTTCACAGACACTCAGAAGGGGAGCTCTGTACCACTAACTGGTTCGCATGAACATGTGGTTCACACAATGGCTCTCTCTAATCCAACCAATAAGCTGTTTGAAACAGTGACTGATGAGCTCTCCTCACTCTGTGGCTAAGAACAAACATTGTCTAGTAGTCTGAGACAGGATGTTCTTCAATTTAAGGCCCATCCAGAAAACTTAACGACTCAGGGATACCCTTTCTCAAATTTTAAGAAGTAAGGGGCCAGCCTGAGAGCTCAGCAGACTAATGTGCCTGCTTAGGCAGAGCCCAGCAGCTGGGGTTCCACTCCAGGTGTGTAGCACCAGCCCTGCCCCTGGGGCCCACTGAGACTGAGATGGTGATTGAGACTGGGCATGGTGGTGCGAGCCTGTAATCCCAGCATGTAGGAGGCTGAAAGCAGGAGAATCACTATGGGTTCAGTCTATGTATCGAGACCCTAAACACCCACTAGTCCCTGCTGTAAATATAGAAAAAAGAAATAGTTAAGTGGGAAGGCTTTGGGTCCAACCCCCAGTAACACATGCACACATAAAAGAGCCACTGCTATCCAGGAGGTGCTTTCTGTTAGTAAGCTTGACTGTGACCATGCCAGATTCCCCTGCAGAACTAAACACTTTGAAATTTGGAAGAGCTGATGGATGCACACGCATAGATGAACACATGCCACGTCCAACCTGTGCATACAGTATGTAGATGCACAAGCACATATTTTGCATAGTATACAGTGAAGTATATATGCAATGCTTACGACAGTTGGTGATTATTTCTTCACCAATAAGTTCAAGAACTAGGACTAAAAATAATATTATCCCTGGTATCACTGGGGGAGAGATGAAAGTCATTTTTTATTTGGAAATTCACAAAAGCTGTTTTGGGAGCAATGAATTTGTTTTCCATACTGGATAATGTGTCTACATGAACAAATACATTTGGGACATTTGGATGTAAATTCTCAAGATGCAGTGTTTTCTGAAAGGTAAGAAATTCTCAAGCACAATTATCCAGGACTCAATCTGATATTTAACACTAGGCCAAGGCCAGTTCTTTTCCTGCCTGCCCTAAAGCAGAATCCTTCAATTCATAGATACAGCTGTGATTTCTCATCGCTATTATTGGCAGCCTTGGAGTATGCAGACTTGAGGTTGAATAGTTACAGCTGTCTGTTTTCCCTTTTGGAAGGGTTGCCCAGAAATCCCAACCATTCTTCATACGCTAATAACAAACTGTGATTCTTGAAAACTGTGAAGGGCCAAAGGTGTACTCTGTGGTCTGCATAATGACAGCTGATCAGATCATAGCTGACTGGCCTGGAGAAGTTACTTTCTGGGTAACAAGATTTTAGTGTGATGACAGCGTTAATCAGGCTTTCGAAATTAATAGTGCCAATTGCCATAGGGAACACATTGTTTAGTTTGCATGGAGAAGGAAATGAGAGCCAGCCAACAGCATTCAGATATGTTGGAAAGCATGCTGCACAGGTACTTCATCTGTGTACCTAGGCACACACACAAATGTCTCTAATCCACACACATCGATAACATTTCTCTACCTCTATTTTTCAGAGACCTCTCTATAACATGACAATAATAGGATCCGACCCCTGGGGTTCTTGTAAAAGAGGGTGCGCTGAGTGGGCTGGGGCTGACGCTCCGTGGTACAGCACTTGCTCAGCATGCCCAGGACTCAGTTCACTCTCTAGCACTGAAAGAAGAAAGCAAATGAACGTATAAATCACTTAGTCTACTGTATGGAGCTTTTCCTTTTATTTATCTTTTAGTTTTTTTTTAATGTACTTAGTACAGGATCTACAGGGTCTCACTACACAGATTGGATTTGTAGTGATCCTGTTGTATTCAGTCTCCCAAGTGCTGGGGTTACAGGTACGCACAACTATACCTAGCCTCAGTCACTGCCTCAGTGTATTTGTATACATCTAAAATAAATATCTTTCTACGTATGTGTGGATACCAAATACTTTTAAATAGACTTATGCATTAGCGTAACTGAAATACACACATGCACACACATGCTAATTCTTTTATTTCTTTTTTATTTTGCGGAACCGGGCATCAAACTCAGGACCTTATACTTGCCAGGCATGCACTTGTGCCCCTGAGCTATCTCCCTGGCTCCCACACATACTAATTCTTAATGAGACATTTAGGTATAATAGTGAATGGTGATTACTACTGCTATTACTGCCACTGTTATGATGAACGTAAATCACCCTCACCACCTGCCAAGGTAAGTGTACTCCCCCACGCAGCCAAACACGAGGGAATCCCATGCCTCAGGCCTGGCTGGGTACTTGTTCTGGATGCACAGCTCCCATGCAGAGGAGCTGAGCTGGACAGGTGCTGATTCCAGAATGTCTGCTGCTGTGCTCAGCAAACCTCAAGTACACCTGCACTGCTTCCTCGCACCAGCCCAGATGAGGACTGGGTCCCGTGTTCCAAAGCTTACAAGCAGCAGGGGCCCCAGCTCAAGCCAGGCCCAGGGCTCCTGCCTTGCACACACACCCAGTGGTGAGCTCAGGCCCAGGTGGTGGGGAGCAGGAGAGCAGGCCACAGACTCAGAGCAGTCTCAGAGCACATACCACCAACTCCTCCCAAGACTGCAACTCCAGAAACCCAGCATGTGTCTGTGACTTTGACATGCAGCCGCTCTGACTGAAATAGACAGATGGTGTGCTGCCTGAATGAAGCAAAAAGTCAGCGAGAGCAAGAGAATTCCCCAGGCTCTAAAAGGGAAGAAAAAGCGAATGGCTTCAGGTAGAAAATAGCAGAGCAGAGATCCAGGAAGTAGGGTAATGGTGGTACAGCGGGCAGGTGATGGTTCAGAAGGCACTGAATGCAAATTGAAAGCTCATCAGCATGCAGACTCTTGCCAACCTTAAGCAGAACATTCTGTCCCCACCACCCCCACCCCAAAAGAAATCTGCCTTAAAGCGGACAGCTATAACTGTGGATCAAAAACGAAACTTCCCTGCTCACATCTGGAGAGTCAAACTTTCCCCAGCCGTGCAGGGAAGTTGTGGAGAACTGAGAACCAGGTCAGAGGCGGCATGCACACCTCCACTTTTATCTCCCCCAAACATTCCGTGGCTGATGAGCAGCATTGAAATTCATTACTGCAAGGCGAATTGCAGCCCAGAACTGCTACTAGGCTGGACGGGACTGTCAGCGTCGCCAGTGTGCCGCTGCTTTTTCCTTTTCTCTTTTACTATACTACATGACTAGATGATGTATTGTTCTTTCTACTATTCCCCTTTGTTCAACTACCCAATCTCTCACCCCAAAGACAGGAGAAAGAGGGAGAAAGAGGGAGGGAGGGAGGGAGTGGGAGGGAGGAGAGAGAGGAGACAGACAGACAGACAGACAGACAGAGACAGGAGAGGGATAGACAGACAGACGGACAGAGAGACAAAGACAGAGAGAAAGATAGAAACATCACGTGCTTTGTGCAAAAACAGGAAGCAAGAAGGTGGGGAAAACACTCCACAGAACTTTCAAATTCAGATTTACCATTCAGTTACTAAAATTCAAAGCTGTTTGTACCTGACATGGGAGAACAAAGGCATAAAATTCTCTCTTCTTAAAGTTATTTCTCCATCATTTAAACACAAATACAAAATGATTCATCCAAGCTGGAGAAAGACAACAGATACGTGTTTCCATTAAGCCATCAAAGACCTAGGGACTAGGCATGCCACAGTAAGACTGGAAGTGCGGACAGGAAAGTTTAGTTGCTAGACCTCTTTTTCTTTCTTTTCTTTCTTTTTTTTTCTTTTAACTTCTAGATGAGTTTGAATTTGGATCCTTTCCCTGCTCTGTGATCTTGGCAATTTACTTAGCCTTCCTGCCCTTTTGGATTTGTGAAACGCCTCATCAGATGTCAAGGAGAGGGGCCAGGGAGATAGTTCCGTGGCACAAGTGCTTGCCTGGCAAGTGTAAGGTCGTGAATTCAAACTCTGGTCCAGCAAAAACAATTAAATAAATAGATTTCCATGAGAATTCAATAAGACTATGTAACACTGAGAGGTTCAGGTTCTGGAAAAGTCACTTACCTGCCCCTGGGGGGGGGGGGGTGGATCCCATGTTAAGGAGAAAGATACTTTATGAGTACAAGAGGGAGTTTCAAGTGTTTCAAGTGAGGTTAAGTTCAAAAACCTAGAGAAGCTGCTTACCTATTAAAATTATTCGCGATAGTCTTCATGGTGCTTTAGGATCTGGGAACAGCCTAATGCAGGCATGCTAAAAAGGACCGGGAGTCTCTACTTGGTGTTTGCACATCTGTAAATGGATGTGCATAGACCTCTGGGAAACATTGAAAGTGCCAGAGCTCTACCCCATGGGCACATCTCTGCTGCACACATGATCCTCAGCCACAACACGTAATCAGCCAAATTACACCACTTCCTCCTTAGTAAGACAGGGGAAATATAATTTCCGCTGAAGCTAATTTTCAGAAAGAAGGGAGAGACATCACAGGGCTCTGAGCGTGGAAAATGTGTCTTTTTATAAACATGAATATGTCTTTTCTCTTTGCCCTTTCATTAGTCTTGAGTTATTATTTTCTCTGGAGATGTCTGACTTCCTGGTTTAGCCCATTTAAAACAAAATACCCAACGCCAATGACAATAACAAATCTGTTCGCTTTCACTTATACCCACACTTTGTGCCCCAGATACAGGTGTTGGGGTTACAAATTTAAGATATACCATACAGATCCCATGTGTCAAGGAAGTGAGGTAACATTCTAAACTGCACAGCTTACCAGGGACTTGACTTTAATATTCGTTGAGTGTTAAAGTACCAGCCCTGCTCCAAGTCCCCAGTAACAGCAGGATTTCTTTCCTGACAGTGTGTCTGTCTGTGTCTACATGGAGCTGTGCACAGTGGCAAGGCGAGAGGCTGTGGTCAAGGAAGCTGCAGCAACAACTTCTCCCCTTGAGTTGAAGCTTGCAGTTCTTCCCAAAGACTTATCACGAGGCCACAGACATTTGCTTTAGGACCCAGTACCAAATTCTAAGTGTCCTGATTCTGGGAGCAAGAAAGAGGTAAATGTCCTTATCCTGTCCTACAAGGTTAAAAATATTGGAGCTCTCCTGCTGTTGGCCATGGGAACTAATTGTGTCCTTGTTGGATATGGACTGTCTTCCTTGAGCTAAGCATTGGCTTCCAGAGTTTATAAATGGAAGATTTGATAGCATTTGTCTCATAAAACACTCGAAGATAGGGAGTACAGAGCCCCCATCCCTTCCTGGTAATAGACATCAGAAATTAAGAAATAACTGCCTTCTTGGAATAAGGCAATAACTCCGCAATTCAAATTCCACCCTATACCACCAACCAGCCAAGAGGGCCTCTAAGTATCTTTCAATTATTTTCTTCTTTCTGTCTGTTTTAATCTGTTTCTTTCTTTCTGTTTTGTGTCTTTGTCTCTGTCAGTATCTGTCTCATCTCTGTCTCTGTCTGTCTCTGTCTCTGTCTCTGTCTCTGTCTCTGTCTCTGTCTCTCTCTCTCTCTGAGATTCAACTCAGGGACTTAGGAAAGTTATCCTTGCTATGAGCGCTCTAATACCGAGCTACAACTCCAAGTCATCCATTAGGTATTGAGAGAACTCTGATCTGAGGACAAGTTTATGAGACAGGGAGTTTTTAAATGTCATTATCTGATAAACAGAAGGACCAAAGAAATAAAAGAACTATTTTGTAGATGTACAGTAGCCCTGCCTACAAACTGCAAAATAAGTTCTTTTAAATGACAGGAAAAACAGATGAAAGGAGAGAAAAAAATGAAAGAAAGAGGAAAACCTCTCCACTCAGGAGTAATCATTACAAATGTGAATGTCTAATAAGTTTGCGACTTACTTCTCTAGTGATCAGTAGATAAACTTTTTACCTTATCTTTGTTTTTCTTTATTTTTTTGGAGGGGGAGTGGAGTTGAGATTGGTTTTTTCTTTATACCTTTCTTCATGCTTTCAACTAGCACTGCCGAAAAAGTATTACAGTTTGAAGCACACATGCAATTTTAACTTCTCTAGTGTATATATAAAAAAGCAAACATAGATAAAATTAATTTTAGTAAGAATAATATACCAAAATTATAATTTCAATATATTATGATTCTAAAATACATTAAAATGATATTTCCTGTTGCATTCTTTATACTACACCTTTCATGTGCTTTGATATGGAGCTTACACTCTTAGACCATCTCAGATTGAACTAACCCTATTTCAAAGGTTCCACAGCCACATCTGCTTTGGGCTTCCCACAGTGGGTAGCAGAATTCCAGTCCTCTCATGGCCCCAGCTTGCCACCAGCTCTAAGACTGAACACATCTTCAGCCTTAGCAGGGAGGCCCCAGTAATCACACTGATCTCCTAAATGACAGCAACCCCTCACTGACTTTGTCATCATGATCCTAGAGCTGTCTGGGCAAGGATTTTTCTGTCTTGCCCTTCTCAGCCTCACCCTCACCAGCAGCTGTCCTCTGGACAAGCTGCCCACTGACTGGCTTGACTTCTGGCTATTGCCATTGCTGCTCAGATCTGCAACATCATCCAGTACATATTGAAAGCTTAGGAGAGTTTACTTACCTAGCTGGCAAATTCTAAGTCCCAAAGGAGTTGATCTGGGCTATGAAGATAATTTGGGGTCAGTGGGTTTAGCTGCCATGCCCCCTCTTTGTCCCACATTCTCAACACCCAAGAAACAGGAGTCCTATCTCTTCCCACGTGCCTTCTGCATCAGCAAGTCTACCCTCTGCCCTAGACAGAAGGAAAAAATAAAAAAAGAGTCATGACCAATGTGAAGCCTTGCAAGTACCAATATGCAGTCATCCGACTCTTCAGTGCTAACATCTACTGCTGTGACAAGCTTTGCAACATCTTTAGAAACTTGAAGCACATCTTTGTGACCTCACAGTTTAGTTTCTAGGGTTTGGGATTCCAGGCATGGGTTATATGTGTTCTCTGTTCAGATCTGTCCTACAGAAACTAAGGTGCTAGCAAAGCACAGCATATTCTTACCTGAGCCTTCAAACTGTCTTCCGCATTCATCATGGTTATTAGAACTTGATCCCCTGAGGACAGAACACTTGGGTCCCCATGCTCACGCTAGCTGTTGGCATGTGAGTTCTTTCAGCTCCTAAAAGCTATGCATAGTTCCTTCCCAGGGGACCCCATGGGCTGCTTATCACATGGATGTTTGCTGTCCTCCTAGTTAGGATGGCTTTCCTCTTTCATCACAGGTGTTTATTAGATCAGGCCCACTCAGGGAAATCTCTGCATTTACACAGGCAATTGATGGACAAAAGCATCCAGAGGTGGTGACTCGTCACAGACAAGGCTCCTTCCCTATTCCTAGAGAGACTTATACCAAGCTTACTCAGCACATGCAGAAAGCCTCTAGACCACCCATCTCGGTTACTTTTCTTTCATGGCTAGGACAAATACCCAACACCCAGAATTAAAGAAGGAAAGGTTTATTTGGCTCACAGTTAATGGAGGGTTCAGTCCATGCTCAGCTGGCTCCAAGGCAGAGTGCCACATGACAGAGAGCAACCATTAATGGCAGCAGAAAATAGAAAGAGGAAAAGGGAGGGGTAGCAACAATGGATACAGAGAGCAAATCTGTCTCCCTTATGTTGCATTCAGGATATCTACCCCAGGCCAGGTGTAGCACTAATGCCTATAATCCCAGTAGCACTTGCATACATAGTCCCAGAAGCACTCACACCTGTAACCCGAGCACTGAATCATGAATTAGCCACAAACTCTAGAAGTCTGCCCCATAACTGCATGAGGCTTTAGGGACAACTAGACACAAACTATAACACCACCTTAGCATCTTTTCCACCACACCATGTGTTTTTGTTTATATCAGCAATGCAAAGAGGACTGGGGAGATAGCTCAATAGAATAAGCATCTGCCTGGCAAGAACAAGGTCCCGAGTTCAATCCCTGCTATTGAAAAAAAAAAAAAAAAAAAGCAAAAGAAAATCATGTCTTTGTGATAGAATCACTTAATCCCTAACTCTGAACTTTCAACTGTCTATTTTCTGGCAAAGAAATCTGAGATTCAGAGAAATAAGAAGAGTCTGGACAACTAATCTGAGGCCAGATGAGAAAGTGAGTCCTTTAAAAAAAATTTTTATTTTTTTTAACAGGAAACCTTTGGAAGGGCCCCTTGTGTCTCAGTGAATTGTCAGTGGTATTATGTAGCATGTTTGAAGAACTTCAGCTATGGCTATCTGACTGTTAGAGATACAATAAAGCCTTTGTAGTACTTATCAGTGCATAACAAATTATCCAAGAATTTAGTACCTTAAATAAAACAAAGATATTGTTTCCCAGTTTTTGGAAACCAGAACCCAGATGGCAGTTGGCTGTCACAAGACTGCAAAGACAATGTTTGGGGCCTTAGTCATGCAAGGAATGACCCAGCTTTGATCCATTTCCTGAGTTCACTCTCAGGATCAGCTATACTCAGTACCTTATGGGCTAAACAGAAGGTCCAAGTTTCCTGTCTGGGCCTGGAGAGGCTCCTCAGTGCCTGGGCTTGGAAAACCTATCAGGGGCAGATCACAGCTGTGACACCTTGCTTCATTTCAACTAACAAGGGAAGAGATCCAGAGAGAGAACATGAGTGAGAGGGACCCACCTCACTTATAGCCTCTTCTCACAGCCACTGTCCCATTTCTCTTCAGATTCAGAAAAGAAAGTCACTAGGTCCGGCCCACACTCCAGGAAGGAGGGACTGCACAACATGTGAACCCGAGGAAGCAAAGGGGACAAAGGTGGGGACAGCATCGAGAAACTGTTTCTCCTGGTATCCAGGACAATCTCAAGTCATGCGGGTTCATTGATATTTTGAGGGCTCTTCCACTTTCCCTTTTCCTCAATGGATTTCTGTAGTTTTATTATAGAACTGGTACTTTGAAATAAAACAAAATGAAACAAGAGAAAATCTATTTCAAAGTGCTACGTAGAAAAATAACAAGGTATTCAGACTCCCTGTTCCAGAGACAAACTTAGCTCAGCTGATTAACTGAAGCAGGAAGTTCACACAACAGCAATCTCTGCAGTCGCCAGCCAATTGACACACACGATCCAGTACAATAAATCCAACCACATCCCAGCTCCCAGACCTTTCCAGGTCCCAGTGTTGATGCGGACAACAAGTGAAACACATTAAACTGACTCGTGATGGCTTCTCTAAATTCAGTACATACCCACAATAACTCACAAAGTTTTCTCTTTATAAACTCATCTTTCATCTGTCCCTTACAGTTATTCCAAACTCTTCTTCAAAATATTGCTTTGGGAAACTTCCCATCTCTCTAATGTTTTTCCTTCATTTTAATAAGGATCTTCTTTCACAACTTTCTTCAGGAGGGATCAGAGCTGGGGGAAGAAATTTTAGTGGATCACAGGGGCTGAGAAGTCAGAGGCCTCCATCAGTACAGACTCAGGACCCTGGGCTGCCCTCCTCCTCAGGACCCAAGAAGCAGACATTTCCCCATCCTCCTGTGCTACGCCATCTCCTAAGTTGTAGCACATACCTAGTTTGACCAACTCATGAGGAAGAAATGTCTGTTAGAGTCAAAGTTTGTTGTCACCTCAGCATTGCTTGGTCCCTTGTTTTGGGGTCCATGGCATAGGCAGCCCATCCACAGGCTGGGGAATGCATGGTAGAACACAGCTGCAGGCCTCAGAGAAACGAGGAAGCAAGAAAAAGAAACGGGAAGGGGCCTGGGCCACATCATATCCCTCAAGACCACCCTTGAGATCAAGCCCTTGACATGTGACCTATTCTGTGGCATCCTTTCTCCTTGTGTTTGTCTGGACAGTGTCTTGCTGACCTACACATTTTCGGCTAACATCATTTTCTACTTGTGAAATTAACCTTTGACTTTCTGCTGCTTAAGTGAAGACTCTCTTTTGAATCAATACTGACACATCAAAGAAGACAGTCTAGGGGATTTATTATATTTTCTTTCAGTGTGTGGTCAGTAGAGTATTTGCATCAGAGTCACCTGGACAGAATTTTGCCAGGGCAGACCTCAGAATCCTCTACAGACCTCTAAAATTTGGGGAACTGGTATGAAATCCATATGATTGGCCCATTCTGTAAGCTTCTAAGGAGATGCTTCTGATCACATCCAGGTAAGAGGACAGTGAGCACACCACACTTCACAGTCTCATAACATGCTCACACACAATATCCTTGCTGTATATCCACAAAGGATCTGATTTAAACAGTGTAGGTGGGTCTGGGCGAGCAGTCCCCATGAGCTGATCATAACTTATCCTTATTTTGTATGTGAGTAAACTGAGTTGCAAGAAATTAATACAATTTTGCCTGTGGAATTGCTAAAACATCCAAGATTTGAATTGAAGTTTAAAGGATTCAAAAATCTATACTTTAAAATTATATATTTTATTTGTTGTTTGATTAGTTGTGGTACTGAAAGTTGAACCCGGATCTTTCACACTGAGTTTTGTCACCTTATTCTCTTTTTTCTTTTCTTTTCTTTTCGCGAGCAGGGCCAGCATGGCACACTAGGGATTGAACCACAGCTACTATGCTCTGCCTAAGTAGGCACTTTAATCCTCTAAGCTATCTGGCCAGCCCTTGCTTGGTCGGTTTCTGAGACAAGTCTCTGTAACTCACTAAGTTGCTCAGACAGGGCTCAAAGTTATAATCTTTCTGCCTCAGCTTCCCAAAGGGCCTGCACCAGCAGACCCAGCTTAAACATAACTGTAATTTTTAACAGATAAGTAATAAATGTATACATATTTGTGCAGCACAATATCATGTTTCGACACATGTGTACGTTGCGGAATGAGCATATCAGGCAAATGAACATATCCATCACCTCAGGTCATTGTCATTCGTTTGTGTTGGAAACATTTAGAAGCCTCTCTTCCAGCAATTTTGAAACATACATTCCATTATTTTTAATGGTAGCTACTGAGCTGTGAGATAGATTACATGAATTCACATCTCCCTCCCAAATGATGCTTCCTTTCCACTGGCTGTGCCCTCTCTTCTCTCTCCATCTTGGTCCTGTGCTCCTCCTCTGGGAAGCACCATCCTACTCTCCTATGAATTCAAAATTTTCAATGCTGTATATGAGTGAGGTCACATAATATTTCTCTCTCTGTACTTGGTATGTCTCACATAACATGTGAATGAAGGGGTAATGCACAAGTTGGGAGGAAGGACTTTTAAATCATTCAGCAGATAACAGGCTCATCCCTAAATTTAAGGAACTGCAGCAACTCGCAAAAATCAGATCATGGGCTGAGAAATTGAATAGATATTTCTCAAAAAAATAATACAAAATACTAATGCATACATGGAAAATGCTCAATATAATGAAATGTCAGGGAAATGTAGATTAAAACCACAATGGATTATCAGCTTATGTCATTGTAAAATGGTCATTGTAAAAAAGATGGAAAAAAAATACAAGTGCCGGTGAGGCTGAAGAAAAAAGAAAACCTTGCATACTCTAAGTGGGGAGCTAAACTACAAAAGTCATTTTGAAAAACAGTGTAAATTTTCCTCAAAAACCTAAAAATGGAAGCATCATGTAACCTAACTTTCCTTTTCTAGGCATATATCCCAAGAAACCGAAGTCTGCATATAGAGCATAGATGTCTGCATTCCTACATTTGCAGCGACATTATTTACAGTAACTGAAAGATGAAAACAACCCTATATCATTTCATGGACAAATGGATAAGCAAAATGTTGCATATATGCACAGCGGAATATTATTGAGCCTTGCAAAATCATGAAATTATATCATTTGTCACACCTGGGATGAACCCAAAGTTGTTGCTGTTGCTAGTGCTCTAGGCTGATAAGATTAGGCACCCCCTAATCTCTAAAGAAACTCAAAAATTAGAGCATGGTGCAACCACTGTGACCAGTATTTGTTTCCAGCTACACCAATACAAAGACCTCTCAGATGATGTCATAATAATGTAAATCCTTTCAGTTACAGCAATGGAAATTTAAGTCACAGCATGCAATGGTAACAGCAACAAAAGAGCGGTTTACTGGTCCCTGAGTTCATCCTTAATTCCACCAGGATACCCTGCTGCCAGAACACTCCTTCCTCAGCTCTCATTTTTATTTTACTTACTATTTGGTTTAACTTTCTAAAAAACCTTCAAATTCCCTCCTTCTATTTATTTGGGTAGTAGCCAGCAGGAATCCCTAAGACTGTCTATCTCTCTTTAGAAAGGCCAGCTAAGGCAATGTTGGCTCCTGTAGGGTTTTCACAGAAAAGGGTTAGTAGAAACAGAGAAGGATTTTTTTTTTCTTTTTCTTTTTTCTTTTGAACAAAAATAGAGCTTACAACCTCGCACTTCCCAGGCAGGTTCTGTGCCACTGAGCTGTAGCCCAAGCCAAGGACACTTTCATATTGTTCCTCCATTGCTATGTCTGTCTAGCAGTAGGATAGTAGGATGCTCTGACTGGCAAGGCTTGCACCAACTATGAATATATATATATATGTATATATATATATATATACATATATATATATATATATATATATTATATTCATATAAAACAAAAAACAAGAGACACTCTTCCATAGAATCTGTCTGGTGTTGCTAAAGAGGAAAATGTTCCAATGTAAATGAGACTGTATGAGGTATATACTCAGTGTAGTCCAGGACTTATTCTAGCACCGGGGCTTTCGGGCGTTACCAAAAGGAAAGCTGTCTCAGCTGTCAGCTGAGCAAGCCTCTGACAATTCACGTCTTCTTCAAACTTCTACTTTCTGTGTCTGGGCTCAGTGACACATGATAAACTGGTAAAATTGGGGAAGAAACACCCATAAGGAAGACTCCAAAGCATAGCTGAAATTTGATTTTCTCAACATAACCGTGACCATAGCTCTTAAGGCTCACTATCTTCCCCATCTGGGAGGGCACTAAGCTAAGTTTTGAAATCTTGAGGCAATGAAGAACACAGGCATTGCCCATCCCCAAATTGCTCTTTTTTTAGTTTGGCTGCCTGCTGAGCTAGTGACCCACTGACTAGAGTTTAGGCTTTTGAAAGCCGAGTTCTAACATGAGACTTTCATCCTGGCCATAGCAGACTGTCTCTAATGAATTTTTTATTTGTTTACTCATTGCTTCTCTGAAATGTAAAAGTAACTCATCTTTTTAATATTAAAAAAAAAAAAACTTTAAATCAGGGTTGAATTCAGTGCCAAAGTATTTAAATTCACAACATCCAGGAGTGCCTCACTGATGGAGAAGTCACACTCAAAAATAAAGGAAGATAGTACGACAGGGACAGTGTGACATGCTGTATGTATGTTCTTCTGTTTAATCTTCCGTGAGCATGGAGGTAAATTATTCATGGCACACTGTGTACTCTACATCTTGTGAGTTCTGGGAACACATCCACCAAGCAGCTGTGCCCCCTCCTCACTGCGGCCAGCTCCAAGGACTTCACATCACTCTCTCTCCGCCCTGTGTGCCTGGTCTCTTAACTCCTTGGGACTGAGGAAACACGAAGAGGAGAAAGTGTCACACTGAGAAGTCTGGAGTGCAGTGTATGGGTGCTACTCAGGGGCACCTTGCACCTGAAAGGCCCACAGAGCCCACAGGTGTGTGCATCTGACTTCTAGATACAGTTTTCCACAAACACATTGGGCAAAAGAAAATACAATAACAGAAATACAGTTTGATACCAGAAAAGCCACCAAGATGTGTCAGACTGTAATGACACATCACAAAGCATTACAATGACAGAAAGCAAAGCAGGAATGACTGCAGGCCCACGGAAGGACTTGTAAGAGACCAATAGAGAGGCAACAAAGAGAAACCAGGAACATTTAGCATCCTGGGCTCATTAGATACTTGGGCTTTGATGATGGCTTTACTGCTGAACTCATCAAATTGCTTACTTTTGCTTGCAGGGTATTTTATATTATAGAGCAAAAAAAATTCTATGCATCTACTTATATATGCAGGTTTTGGAAGGACAGTGACTGAACTTTGAAGCCCAAATTTGTCTACATTACCTATCTAACCATGAACTTATATCTCTGATCCTCAGTTTCTTTATCAGATATTAGGGGAAGTAATTATTTAATAGAGTTATAAAGTCATTGATATTAAAAGAACTGCAATTTTCATGTTAGTTTAATCTCCCCTCCCACCAAAATTTAGATGTGTTTGCACACATTTCTGCTAGGGATGCTGTTACATCACCCTGCCCTTGAAAAGTCAAGGTTAACCAGTTGTGCAAAACCTGCTGGCAGGTTGGCTGTGAGTGTTCCTGCGCATTATATATAACTCTGATTTATTTAATATCTAAAATGTCCTACCATGTGGCATTAAACCTGATCCAACTCATAAAAGTCTTCCCAAGAACAGTATGTGCTTCCTTGAATACCACGGTCAGGCTTTTTATAGAATGTGATTACACCACCTTCCCATGCACAAATATATTGCTTTCTAAAAATTGCACAAAGCAGCTTACTAAGTGTGGCATCTCAGCCTGATTGACTGTCCACTCTGTTTGAAACAAACATTTACATATAAATAGCAGTATATTTACCTGGAAATGATGTTTATTAAGACCTACTAGAAGGACAAATGCCACGTTCAACTGGGACCCAGTAAACACACAGGCAGGTTCAAGGCAGATGTTTTTAACAATTTGATAAAACAGCTATTAAATAGAGGCTCTCCTACTACCAACTTGGGTGACTGTGGGGAAGTCACCTAATATTCGCAAACCTCCACTTCCTCCTCTGAGAGAATGAGAGAAATAGTAGAACTTGTCAGGCTGCAGTGAGAACTAAAAGGCACTATGTCCTAGCAGAGGCTGATGACACTACTCAGCTGCAGACACGAGGATCCAGGGTCACTTTCTGCACCATCCGAGTCCTCTGTGCTTGTCAGAGTGAGACCAGGGGTCAGCTGAAGCCAGCGAACACATGTACGTTGTCACCTTTCAAATCAGTGTCCCCTCAGTATCCTCTGCTGTATCCAGAGTACTTCTCAAGATAAGGTGCTCACATGGCATCACAGGTGACAGGAAATGACCCTTGTCAACAAGGCCACACATGGTGCCTTCGTGTACTGTGACAGAAAGGCTCACCAGACTACAGGAGGTCCACCAGTACCGTGCAAACATTAGAGCCATATAGGAAAAACATTTTTTCTTGCATTTCCACTTCTCCTTTAACTTTGCTTCTTTTTTCTGCCATTTCAGGGCAAGCAATTCTTAGAGTTCCTTGTGTTTATTTGTTTAGAGTCAGTGACCCCACACTGACAAGCTGCATCCATCCCTCCAAGGCCATCAGTGCATATAAGCTGAATGGACCATTAAGAGGAGAAAAAGAAAACTCTTACAATGATGCAATACAGTGTCCTGAATGGGTCCTTCCCCTC
Source organism: Myocastor coypus (assembly GCA_004027025.1). Lineage (NCBI taxonomy): Eukaryota > Metazoa > Chordata > Mammalia > Rodentia > Myocastoridae > Myocastor > Myocastor coypus. Next base: position 6,776 of record PVJA010003467.1, on the reverse strand, counting down.
TTTCCTGCAAGGCATTATTTTCATAATACTTGATAGCTAGGTTTGTTATCTGAGTTGTCAAATCTTGGTCCTCTCATTGCATCCTTGGATGACCTTGGGGTGCCAACTCTAATTCACAAACTTAAGCTTCCTCACAGACAAACTAGAATAAATTAGGTTATGCTACTCCACAGGTTCTGTAAACAATGAAATGGCATAATAAATAAAGTACTTAGTCACCAGGGTTCATGTATACCTGGTATTCAGTAAGAACTGCAGCTATCATTGTGGCCATAATTCTGTGGAATCTAGATATTCCCTCCAGCCTAAGTTTGGAGTTGGGGAGAGAACTTTCTAGGGGAAGGAGGCACTTATTACCTCTCTGGCTTCACAGAGGAGAGGCAGCAGGAGAGTGCTGAGTTGGCAGCTCATTGGGTATATACATCTTGTTTCCTGGTTTCCTGGCCTGGCTCTCCATGAGTCACTATTTTTGGGTTTTTATACTTACAAATTTCCACAAAAGATAGAAGAATAGTTGCCGGCATGCGCTCCAGCGTGGTGAGCTACCGGCACCAGCCATCACCCACCTATGCTGACCGACCCGGACCTGTGCCCAAGTAGGACCTGTCCCCCTGCATGCGTCCTCTGTGCCACCAGCCACCCAAACTCCAACCCTGCCCTCCTACGCTGACTATCTGGGCCTCCACCCAGTTGCAGCAGGAAGAAGCTGGAAGGATTCAAGACTGGCAGATCCAGACCCACATTTCGATAGGCGCCAACAGCATAACTTCACCAAAGTGCAGAGTTCATACAAAATGACAAAGCGAAGGAGCAAGATGCAATCTCAGCTCCCGAGTCCACCCAGAACAAATACAGGAGACAGTACCATTGTGGAAAACGGGAATCAGGTGCCAAAATCTCTGAACTGGTAACGTCTGAGGTAGACAGACAAGTGCAGATACAGATAGAGGAACTCAGATCAGAGATAACATCTGAAGTGAAAAGGGAAATGCATGAATTAATAGATGCTGAGTGGAAAAACAACTGCAGAAACATATAGAGGAAGTCCGCCCAGAAATAATCTCTGAAGTAGACATAGAAGAATAATGGAGGGGGGTAAAGAAAACATGGTACTGTCGCTGAAAATCATTGCCTAAAGGAAAGACTTCACGGGTGCCATACAGGGGCATCAGGGCCAGTGTAGAGTAGTGCACATCTCTGTAGGTCACACTACCCACAATGCACTGTGGCCTGGGCTGGGCTAAGGGAGCTGAGGAAACACCACAGAAATTGAAGGTTTTCTGAGTCCTCCTTGCCTCTTTAATATCTCAGAGGAAGCATCTTCTTTATACTTGGATTGAAGCATTTTTTTCTGAGCCTCCAACTGTCTGAAAACGAAAACAAAGCAGATCTTCCTGCTCAGTCAGGGTCTGAATGATACGGAACCATTCTGGGAATCTTGCTACATCCAGTCTACCACATGCTGCTCCAAGGCTTAGTTTCCCTATCTGCAAAATGGCAATGATACACGCTGAGCATTCTTAATCTCTTCAAAATTTGTTCTTTAATTTTTGGTTTTAAAAGTGACTTCAAAATAGCCCCAAAACTGAAAAGTTACAAATACAAAATGTCACTCAACAAAATTATGTAAGTTTCACAGTATCTGTTGCATCACATAGTGTTGTCTTCAGATTGGTTCTTTCTACTACCAGATATATGCAGAGCATTCCTAATCTCAAAATCCAAAATCCTAAACATTTTCAATGCCAACATAGTACCACAATGGAAAATTCCACAGCATAAAATTTTGTTTCACGCACAATATTATTTAAAATGTTTGTATAAAATTACTTCTGGGACTGTGGAGATAGCTCAGTGGTCTAAGCGCCTGCCTGGCAAGCACAAGGATTTGGGTTTGATCGTTGGTACTGAATGCTGTGCTGAGGACAGAACTCCAGGTGTACCGAGCAGGTGCCAAAACCTGGCATGGTGGCACATGCCTGTAATCCCTGCGCTGGAAAGGCTGACATAGGAGGCTCACTAGAATCTAAGCTGCGTAGTGAGACACTGAACCAAATAAACAAATAAATAAATATAAATTCTTTTTTAAAAAATATTTCTAGGTTATATGCATGATATATAAACAAAACATAAATGACTTTTGTGCTTACACTTAAAGATGTCCAATTATGTGTGCCTCCAATAACTTCAAATTTAGAAAAATTCTGAAGTGAAAAACACTTCTGGTCCCAAGCATTTTAGACAAGGGATGTTCAACCTGCAGTGATATCTCTCTCATAAAGCTGTTTAGAAAAGTACATGGGTCCCCACACAAGGCAAGTTGTACTTTTCTTGACACAAGCTACATTTAGCATGCTTCAGCAACATTAGTAAGAAGGATAAAGAGTCTTAGCACAATCAATGTGGTAAAGAATCTTTTCGTCAGAAGCCATTTTGGCAAGACTTTAACGTGGGCTGGGCTGAGATAGCACTTAGAATAAGCCATGTAAAAAGCATGGAATGCAGTTTCCGCAGCACAAGGGTCATAAACAGCAAAGTCTTGTGTGATTTCCTGCACAAAGCGGTGCGTGAGGTCCTGCACGGGAACCAGTGCAAGAGTTGGAAGTTTTTAGAGACCGTGGAGTCACAGATCAGCTTGAAGAACTATGACCGCCTGAAGGACAAGCACTTCTCGGGCACCATCAGGCTGCAGTCCACGCACCGCCCAAGTTCTCTGTGTGTGTCCTGGGGGAGCAGCAGCACTGCGACAAGGCCAAGGCCATGAACATCCCCCACATGGACATCAAGGCACTGAAGAAGCCCAACAAGAGTAAGAAGCTGGTGCAGAAGCTGGCCAAGAAGTACAATGCCTTTCTGGCCTCGGAGTCTCTGATCAAGCAAATCTCAGGAATCCTGGACCCGGCCTCAATAAGGCTGGCAAGTTCCCTTCCCTGCTGAACCACAACGAAAACATGGTGGTCAAAGTTGATGAAGTGACATCCACAATCAAGTTCCAGATGAAGAAGGTCCTGTGTCTGGCTATGGCTGCTGGTCATGTGATGATGACAGATGACAAGTTTGTGTACAGCATTTCCCTGGCTGTTAACTTTCTGGTGTCACTGCTCAAGAAGAATTGGCAGAACATCCGGGCCCTGTACATCAAGAGCACTATGGGCAAGCCCCAGCGCCTCTATTTGGGCACATTCTAACAAATATCAGTGCCAAAAAAAAGTGTGAAATGTATATTGTGCAAGTGTGTATGTATGTTTGTGTGTGTGAATTCTGGTTAACCTATATGATCACAAATTTTGTTTCATTTATAAATTATAACCTCAAAAGCTGGGCATGGTGGCGCACACCTGTAATCCCAGCACTTGGGAGGCTGAGGCAGGAGGATCAATGTGAGTTCAAGACCAGCCTGGGCCACAAAAGTGAGTTCAAGGCCAGCCTGGATGGCATAGTGAGACCCTGTCTCAAAAAGACAAAAAAAAAAAAAAAGTTCTGAAATTATAACCTCAAAAATGACAAGGGTACACACTGAAAAGGCACTTCGGAGATCTGAAGGTTATCAAAACTCAGGAGAATCAAAATGGAATTTAGGACTGGCCACATAGCTCAACAGATTAAAGCGCCAGCTTAGGCAGAGCGCAGCAGCCAGCCTTTGATCCCCGGTGTGCCACGCCAGTCCCATCTTGGGGGCCTGCTGAGATGGCAAGGGAGACTGAGTGTGGTGGCACACACTTACAATCCCAGTGCCTGGGAGGCTGAAAACAGGAGAACTGCTATGAGTCTGATCTATATAGTGAGACCCTGGACACCCTGTGGACCCTCTCCTAAATATATAAAAAATAAATATATGTAAAAATAAATAAATAAAATATGTTTATATAACTACTCTCTTGTCCAGCTAAAGATCTGACAAGGTGGCTGGGGTGAATTCTACTCAGGGGTTCTGAATGTCATACTAGAACTGGGATACAAGGAGCTGAGGAGAGCAGAGCTCCCTTTCAAATCCAGCACAGTCATTTTGTACAATGCTTGAGAAATGGAGTAAAAGCTCGCCCACCAGTGGATATTCTTGCTGGAATACAAAAAGTAAACCTGACTTTGCACCAACATTCACAGGGAGACTTAAGAAAATTCACATACTGTATTATTGATTACCAATCTCCCTGTCTGCAGTTGACAAACCTTTACTGAGCATTTATGAGGGTATTGGGATCCTATCCCCTTTCCAAAGGAATCACGTGGAATTCAACCTACAGAGGTTGGAAGAATCCAATGTAAACTGAAAGATACACATTGTAGAAGATTGAAAATTCCAATCAGACCCAGAAAGACTTATCTGTCTCTGAATGTGAACCATAAAAAACACAGCGCTACTTTCACGTGGTGTAAGACAAACTTTCCCAAAATGATGCAACTCATTAACCAAAGATATTTCTCAGTAGATTTGTTACATTAAAAAGATTGTGTCTTCTTGATCATCAACTATGTTGTACTCAAACTCCATGTAGATTAATTAAATGCATTACTTGCCAAAAGGCATGTGATCTATACGCAGCCACCACCCTCCAAACCCACGCACACACAGCCTCAGAATGGTGGAAAGGTGTGAATCACCAAGAGCCTTCTCTCACCAGCCACAGAAATTGTTTGTTTGTTTGTTTGTTTTTCTTTCAGCTTTTGGCTGCACCGATGTTTTTGACAGAACTAGATGAAACGACCCTTTCACGGTTAAGTCAAACACATTTTGCAAATAGTTAAACTGAGACATTCCTGCCTTATGAGGTCTAAAAACACTTTAGGGTCTGGCACTGGGCTGAAGGGTTACTTTTACATTTTAATATTATCTTGGGACTATGGATATGAGTTTTTCTCTGGTATCACAAACAGTCAAAGAAACCATAGGGTGCATGTGAAGTGAAGTTTTGGGGTTCACCAATACCCGTTGGTCAGCGTCTAGAACAAATACTCATGACACAAGCTGAAAAGGCTGTGAAAGCCAGAACGAAGGCTATGGATCATTCTCCCCTGTCTTTACCCCCGAAAGAAAGACTGATCATGTGACAAGATGCTGAAGCTTTCCCTCACCTCAGCAAGCAATACCACCTCTCATGCCAGTGCAGAAATGAGACCTTCGAGACAAGGCTGAGAAGGGCAGCAGCGCCTGGCCCCAGGCTTCCAGTTGGCACTTCCATGTCACGTGACTATTGACAGTTAATGCTCTCATTTCTAAATGCAAGCTGAGATTCAGATGGGTCTGCTTGTCCAAAGTGCTGCCCCACCCACACTGCTGCCGAGGAGCCGGCCACTGCAGTGCTCTCTGCCTTCCCTTCCCATCAGTTCAGGGACCCAAATGGACCCCAAGAACCCTCTCAGCTTTAGCACCCTAGCTCCTTGTGGTCATGCACTGTACCCTGTCCCACAAGCTGCCAACTCTTCCCTGCTCGTGCTTGTTCTCATACCAGTGCTTACAGGAGTGCCCTGCAACAGGAAAATGCCACTCCAACCACTATCAGGAGCAGCTGGCACTCTTCCTGGGTGTACCTGTGTGCTTGGCAACATAAAATTAAGTGAGACAGAGCTGTTTATTTGCAGCATTGCCTCTTTGACTTTCAGAGAGTATGTGAATGTGTCAGATGCTCTTTTGGTGAAATGGAGGTAACAATAGCGCTGGCTGCAGGGCTGTTGAAAATATTTTAAAAGTATGAATGTGTACAATATTTATCACAGTGTAGTTAAGCATTCTAATCACTTAGGAAATAAGTCCTTATTCTGAGGCAGAAACAAAAATCTACATGTTGTAGAAAGTGTGAATATTGATGTTTAAAGGAATAATATGTTACATAATAAAGTAAAGATTAATTGAAGTGGGTTGAGGGCAGTTCTGCCACCTGCCTGGCTGTGTGGCCTTGAGCAAGCCTCTTCAGAGTTGACACTTTTTTTTTTTTTTTGTCTTTTTGAGACAAGGTCTCGCTATACAGCTCAGGCTACCCTTGTGCTCACTTTTGTAGCCCAGGCTGGTTTTGAACTCACATTGATCCTCCTGCCTCAGCCTCCCAGTGCTGGGATTACAGGAGTGCACCACCAAGCCCAGCCCCTCAGAGATGACACTTCAGTACATAAGAGGCAGGGACACTAACATGGTTCCTCGCAGGGAAGTACTGTTCCCAGCCCTGTGAGCCTCTGTGCCAATGCTGAGGAAGGCATGGGGTGTGCTAGGAGAGCTTTGCCACCACCAGGATGTTTGGGGTTCTCAGGAATCTACTGATGTTAACTGAAGCAGCAGCAGAAAGCACTGGTACCTACAGTTAAAGACTGTCACTTTGGAGCCTGGGAAGAGAATGAGTAAGAAAGAAAAGGTTGTGCACCCATCAGTTTTGTGTGTTGGTGTTGCCATATTACAAGGAGTGCTTGTGTCCTGCCTTCTGGTAACAGTAAGCATTTCTAGAGAGTAGGATACACCCTGAAATTGTAAATGAATGTTGTATTGATACAGCATGGATAGTGTTACATGAAAGAGTTTTATTTATTTTTTATTTTTTTAGACCAATTTTTATTTATTTTTTTTTTGTTTCAATTTTTTTATTGTTTAAATTAAACAATGGTTATATTACATATTTTCATCATCACATCAGTTTAGATTAATACATATAGGTATATAAGATTGACCAAACAATTAAACATTAACCTTTCTAAATCCGCATTACTTTTTTTTTTCTTTTCCCCTTTCTTTTCTTTGAAAGTTGACATATTGCATATTGTCCTCACAATCATTCTACAGAGTACAGTGT